>JAEIIH010033890.1:0-39751 GCA_018904745.1 Drosophila orosa | reverse complement strand
GTCCTCGCTCTGGTCCACCGAGCTGTCCAATATGGAAATGAAGCCAAATTTCTTCTTCCTGCGGTTCTTATTGCTCGAGGGTACGAGCAATATCTCGTAAGACGTGGACAGAGTTTCGGTTGGTGCCCCATCGCTCAGGTTGGGACGGGGTCTGTTCGGGATGTGTCTGGGCATATTTGCCATGGTGTTGACTAATACAAGTTGTGTAATATATGTTTGGTCGAAATAGGATTTATAAGAAAACTAGAAATTTGCTTGTTGAACAATACATTTTTCACGAGCTTACAAGGTGTTTACTTATGGAAGCAATTTTGAATACTGAATGTATGTTGAAAGCGTAGAATAGGTGAGGCAATTAAGTTATTCAAAAATAAAAGCCAACTTGGATTGAAACACCAGAATAATTTTAAAGGAGAAAGTACATATATTTATATTATATATTTATATATTTGAATTTAACTGATTTTTTGGGGAGAAACTGGAATTTGTAGGGGAAAATTCAACTTTTTGAGGTTATTTAGGAGGAAAGTGAAATTTTCATCTGGCAACACTGAACAGTAGTGATGCAAAAACAAATATGTTGGGAAAAATACATCGATACATCGCCGTTTAAAAAAAAAACATCGATACTATCGATAGTGACATCGATGTTTTTGCATCACTACTGTACAAAATGGTGGCTTCGCGGAGAAATTAGTGGCTAATAATTCGAACAAAAATTACGGAATTTGGCCAGCGAAATATTGAAAATTGCTGGCGAAAACACTCGCAACGACGCTGGCCGTAGCCCGCTGGTGGAAAAGTCGCGGAAAAGCGCCCACGAAACGCGCACGGACCGAGTGAAAATATTCGTTGTGCGGAGGCAATAAAAAAACGCAAGCAAGCAACCAAAGTGCGTGCCTGAGTGTGTGTGCGAGTGTGTCTGTGTGCCGTGTGTGTGTGCGTCTGTGTGCTGCGTGTGTCACTGTGTGTACGAGTGGCGCTGTTGGTGTGTGTTTGTGTGTGTGTGCGCAAAGTGTATGCAAAAAAAGAAGAAGAGAAACGGAGAAGAGCATTAAAAAAGCAACACCAACGACGAGTTTCACGCGCGCCCAACAACAAAAAAGGCAGAAGCAGCAGCAGCAGCAACAACAACAGCAGTAGCAGCGGCAGCAACAACAATTAGCCGACCAGCAAAAAAAAAGCAGCAGCAGAAACAACAAAAACAACCACTAAAGCAGCGACGAATAGAAAGAAAAAAAACGCAAAAAAAAACACAAAAAACAAAAGCCAAACGTAAGGAAAATCTACAACAAGTGTGCGAAAATTAATTATTACTAAGTGTGTCACTAATTTAATTTGGAATCGCCGGAGTGGCGTCGCAGTTGCGCAGCGTGCAAATCATTAAAATTTATACGACAGCGCGAGTAGTGGGCGGGGGGTGAAGGGGAAGCGGGAGCCAAAAGCGGCGGGCTCCAGTCTATTATGGACGTTTTTATATATTTTTTTTTTTCGGGGTAGAACAATGCAAACACGGACGAAGGCTCAACAAATTTGCTGAAAAGGAATCGCAAGCGCAGCAGCAGCAGCAGCACAAGCAACAACAAAGCAAAAAACCCAAGCGTCAGCAGCAGTAGCGACAACAACAACAACAAATACAAATACAAATAGCAGCAGGCAACCCACCACCGTTGTTGCGTCCCCGTTGATGTTGCTCGTGTTCTGTTGTTGCTGTTATCGTCGGCGTCACCACCGACGCGACGCGACGCTTTGCGGCCAGCGCACCACCCCCCAAAAGGATGCTCCTGCTGCTCTTGCCACTGCACCCACCATCCCGCTTCCTCGTCCACTGTCACTGCTACTGCTTTTGCTGTTGTTGCTGCTGCTGCTGCTACTCTTCTTCTTCTTTGGCTCCTGCTGACGTTGTCGGAAATGTGTTGTTGCTGTTATTTGGCTTTAAAAGGAATACATTCTGCCAAATAACCACAGAAAATATTTGAAAAACATATTTAATATCTTGTCCATAGGCTGAAATACTCTATTTTAGAGAATACATGTAAAATTTCAATATATTTATGCATTCTATGTGGCTAAAAACATAAACTAACTTACAAAAACTATTCAATATATTGTATATTTGCTGAAATACTCTAATTTAGAGAATATATACATAAATTTCAATACAAATATGATTTCTTTGTGGCTAAAGACATAAATTTGCTTAATATAATTCAAAAAATGTACTTGTAGTTAAAAATAATCACCTAGTAAATTATTTCATTGATAAATTCTAAGAGAAACTATAATTCCAGACTTGATTATAGATTCCCTCCAAATTTAATGGTGGATTTACCAAATTTAGACTAATTAGCCAAATGAATAAATAAATAATTAATTGATTATTGTGTGGGAGTAAAATTTAAAGGAAACAAGTCATAGAAATTCGGTTGCTCGTCTTTAGTTTGTATTTATTTAATTACAAATATTCCGACAAAAGGAATGTACAATTGTTTATTTTTATAAGAGACGTAGGTTGGGCTATAACTTACAAATAATAATATATTAGCATTCAGGAAGGGGAAACTAAAACTAAACACAAATAATACAAATTTAGATGCTTAAACTAGCGTAATAAATAAATCAGATAAGCAACAATTGATGGGCAATAAGCTCTTCAACTGAATTGCTTTCACAGCTGATTTATAGACAGAATTACTCAATATGCGGGGAATAAATTGCAAATAGCCTCATTTTCAGACAGCCTCCGCCTGTTCATGATTGGAGGCGTCGTATAAACATGGCTACTGGTTGCATTGTGTTTCGTTGGGCATTTTATTCGCCCCCGTTCTCTTCTCTTTTTTTTTTTTTGTTTCTTCTTCTGTTTTGTTCTTTTCTTAATCATCTTCGTCGTCTCGGCTCTCACCTACGTCATCTCTTCGCCTTCCAGCTGTGTTTGTGCAAATTAACCAAAATATACATTTCCGGCTGCCCCCTCGCTGAGCAACAACAACAACAACTATAACAACGACAACAGGAGCAGCAAGACAACAACAACAACCAACCGACCGCCCACCCCTTTCCAACGCTTCCATCGACCCAGAACGCCATCATCAACATCAGCCTCTTCATCATCATCGCTTGGAGTCTGAAGTCTGGAGTCTAGTGAGTGGAGTTAGGAGAGAGAGAGAGAGGAGCTTCGGGTGGAACGCCTAGAGCATCTATATACCCCGACCCCGGATTCATGGTGAGCCAAGACATCTGCTTAACCCGGCGCACATTTAATTATAATTATTTGTTTGCTTAATTCGATACTGCTACCCCCCGCCGATACTGGTCTCATGTGTCACATCCCTTGTTACTTCTGTTTGTGGTAGGAGAAAGGGTTGGGTTTCTGGGTTAATGGAGGCAACTATTTTTCAATGGGATCCCAAATCAATTAAACCGGAGGCGTGTGTCATAATCCGCGCGGCTATTGTTGCCTTTACTTATAAGGAATTCTGCTGTCTATTTTTGTGTGGATGTTTAAGGGAAATGCGAGTATTGACAGAGATACGGTTCCCCGGCTAAAACCAGATCTTTATCACGGCTATTGTGACTATGAGTGGCGTTCTAATTAGTTGCCTTGTACGGTAATTATATTAGCCCTGTTCAAAGTGGAATATATAGAACTGAATCAGTTGAGGCATTATTAAGGGGAATTCCAGTGAGGGTGTGAAAAACAACTGTTGGTCACTTTGTTAGTATTTGCAGGAGGTCTTGTAAAGAGACTTAAATAACAAGGCTTTACTCCTACAGATGAGCTACAAGTACATGCACTTAAATTATAAGGAAAGTATTGTTATTATTACATAAGGTATATGTCTGTCCCCACCTGTAGCTTTAGTTTATAACTTTATATAAAGATTTAATGATAGAATTGACAGCCTGCTGTTGGGATCAGTTTTCCAGTTTAGGACCATACTTTTTCCTAATAAGTTCAATGCAAAAACTCACTTTTTCACTTGACTTTTGTCCATCATAACAGGTTGATATTTAACCCCATAAAAACATAGTAAAATACTACTCGGTTATCCTCTTTTGCGAACCATCTTTGTGCAGGCTTAAATCCAGGCTGACGAGGGGATTACCAGTCACCTGACTCTCCTCGTCTTCATACATTGTTCTACGTAAATCCCTACGTTTTATCTCTTCTAATGAACTCGCTACCATTTACCTTTAACCTGATTTTCGGCAAGTTAGTTGTTTCGAGGGAAACAAGAGATTGATTTCGAGGAAATTCCCAGACAATTTGCGCCACTCCAACGTGCTTATCTCTTGGCCCGCTCGGAGCCGCCCATTTCCACATTTTCCATTTGTTTAGCGCGCCGCTTATCTGCACCGCCCAACCGCCCAACTCAGTGACAGCGCTGCGACGAGGCCATCTGATTAGAGACGCATTAAAAGGCTCAAGTGTTTAATTAATAAATAACGTGCTAATAATGCATTTAATAAAGAAGCGTTGCGAACGCCAAACGGAAACTTAAATAACACAAATATTTCAGAAATAAAGAAACCGAAAAAATAGCCATAAAATGCTGTTGAGAAATGGATGAGTTCCCTTTGCGGTTTCCCTGCTCTTCTGGTTTCTCGGTTCAGTTTGGTTCGGTTTTTGTATTTTGTGTATATTTTTTTCTGCTGCTGGTGTGTTACACAGTTGCTGGCTGCCTTTGATGTGGAGGTTTTTGTGCGCGCGCTTTCATATTTTATTATTAGTCATTTGGCTTATTTATAAGGTGCCGTTAAAATTTAACTTTTATTAATCTGTTTTGTTGCGCTTTTAATTTATAAATGCTGCTTATCTGATTGAAAAGTCTGTCCGTCCGCGCACACTTGACTTGAGTGCCGATTTATTGGGGTCGATTAGAAGTGAGCGAAAGGTTTCCCCCGCCTCGATAGAACCTCCTTCTCCCTGCTCTGCGGTGTGTTTTCCCTCCCTCCCCCTCTGAGCTTGTGCTGTGCTGTCCATTACATAAGCGAATTAATTAGCATTGCTGGCTGCCTGGGTAGCCAAGCGGCTTGATCTAAGCCATCCCCAGACTAAGGCTGCCTCGGAATGGCTGCTGCTGGAAAACCTTGGCCCTAGAGGTGTGTACGTGAGATAAGCTCGTGCGATGGTAATTTGTAAATAAATGAATATTTAATGGTGAGCATTCGAGGGAAAGCTATAGGATGCACAGGGAAAAATGCAAGCTTTGGGGAATTTCTTACATGAAAATAACATTTTACCTTCACTACAATTCCTGATTTTACTACTTATTAGCCTTGAGAGATGTTTACCTCAAAAGTTCGTTTTATTTTGGTTGAATTAATTATTAATGAGCTCATTAATTACGAACCACTTGCTTAATTACACTTCAACTGAAAAATACCAAACAAATTAAAGGAATGTGAACTTATTATTCACTCTTCTTACGTAAAGAGAAAATATACATTTAAATATTCATTAAAGAACAGCCTCAGCTTCGCCTCAAAGCACCAGTGAGTGCTAAATTAATCCCAGTTACTGTTTTCGTTACGTGTTAACTTCATTTAGCGATAAGATAATTAGCACACACACACACACACACCGGAAAGTGCTTATTAAAATATATAATGCCGACAGAGAGACGTATTTGTTACTGTACGCCACAGGCACAGCTCAGCCAATTATTATTATTATTTATTCTTCATTTATAATGCGGGAAAAATAGGAATAATTAACATAAGCTCGTGTTAATCAGTGTAAAATCAATGAACAGGCCCAAATGGGTGAGAATATAATGCAAAAGCGTGTTAAATGGCCCCATAAATCTTTGGCGTTGTATGTAATTCTATTAGCCGAGCGGAATAAGCGGAATAAGCGGCGAAATAATAGCAAAGAATGGGAAAAACATGCAAAGAGCTCATTTACACACATCCAGGCACTCGTGCAATGGCAAACAAACAAATAACGACAGTTCCATAAACACTAGAGCAAAAAAAAAAGGGACAATAACAAGCTGCTGAGGCGGCTGCTGCTGCTGCCGAGCGAGGAAAACGAGGAATGTACGGAGGGCACGAGGGGGAAAAAGGGCCAGACAGCTAAGACCAGACACACGGCACCAGGACCGACACCATCGTCACCCTAATGCCGCATTTTCCTTCTCGGCGAGAAGACACATCCCGACATAAGTAACACGAAACAATTTCCAAATGAAGCGCGGATAAGCCGCAAAATCCTTAAAATACTCGATAAAATTACATAAAACTAATCGCACAAGCACACGCACGCACACCACAGAATTGGCTGGATACTTGGGGCGAAAAAACAGGGAGGAGGAGGAGGATGATGTGGTGGTGGTGCCAGTGGAGGAGGCCAGGCGACGGCGTGCAAAATGATGAAGGTATCTACACCGACAATCTGTTTAACAACTTCATGAGCAAATCCAACAAATCGTATGAAACGAAGCCGACATCAGCAGCAGGCCAAGCAGACACGAGTGCTCCTCGGATTCCGATTCGCTTTCGGATTCGGATTCAGATTCTGTTTCGGTTTCAGTTTCGGATGCAGACGACCGACGACCTCCGGTTCGGATCGGTTCAGTACGCCTCGCCTCGGATCGGGCCAATGAAAGTACGCCTGGGGTGGACCTAAAACAAGGAAACTTTACTAATTACAAGAAATACTAGTAGGACGGTTTTTTACATAAAACTACATTTATTAAACCATTTATTTATATTACCAAAAATTTGTTTATGATTGGTTTTTTAGTCTTTAATGTTAAAAAATGATATAGTGGTTATTATAATCTTGAAAAGGTCATTTAAAATGAAACTAAAATCTTTAGGTACAAGAAAAGCTTAAAAACTCTACAAGAACTCCAAATAATTACTGGAAAAAATCACATAAACATTAATTTAACTTGTTCTTAGCCTTCTATAATCAACCATCTCATAAGTAGTGCTAGGAAATGGTATAGTGGTTATTTTAATCCTTAAAATGTCAGGATAAGTTACAGAAATTAAATAATCAAAACAAGTTTATTTTTATTTACAAGAAAAGCCTAAGAACCCTAAAAGAACTTGAAATAATTTAAGAAAAAATCACATATACATTAATTTAACTTGTACTTACCCTTCAATAATATACCATCTTATAAGTAATGCTAGGAAATGATATAGTGGTTATTATAATCCTGAAAAGGTCAGGTATAGTTAAAGTTTAGTTTCATTTAAAATTAAACTAAAACCTTTAGATACAAGAAAAGCTTAACAACTTTTAAAATCTTGAAATAATTACTAAAAAATCACATAAACCTTAATCAACTTGTTCTTACCCTTTCAAAATCAAACATCCTATGATTTGAGATTTATTCTGACTTATTCTGGTCCACCCTAGAGAGCACAGGTTGGCAGAGGCGGCGAGTGCAGGGGCAGCGTTGTGGGTCGTTTATTTGGCTTTTGGAGCGTTGACTCGTCGTCGTCGGCTGTGATGATGACGACGACGACGTCGACGACGATGAGGAGGAGGCTGCTTGAATAGATGCTCAATCGCTTGGGCTGAATGAAGAAAAGCATGTGGAGTGGCGAGTGGAAGTGAAGTGGTGGAGTGCAGGGAAGCGGAGTCGAGTCCGTGTCCGTGTCCGTGTGTGTGGCAGAGATTGGAGCATGAATAGGAATGCCGGCGGGGCTGGTGGTGGAGAAGGAGAATGAGGAGGAGTAGCACCATCGCCAGCGTGAGTGCCACTGCGGTGGCATAATGTTCTTGTTGATGTTGAGTAATGGGCATAACAACTGTAAGCTGCCTGTCCAGACAAAAACGAGAACCAGAACGGACCAAACCAGAACCAGAAGCTGATACTGAAGCTGAAGTCGAAGCCGAAGCTTGGAGCTCGAACTCGAACTCGCAGCGAGTCGAAAAATGTTCAACAGAAGCAAACAATTCCATTACCCGGACGGAGAAAAGAGAAATTTGTTTTATGGGTTTTTGGCTAAATGCTCTTCCTCTCTGTCTCTATCTCTCTAACTCGCTCCCTGGCCAGCGACGACGACGACGACGACTAGCCTTTGTTTGTTTCTTTCCTGACTTCTGCAACGTCTGTTTTGACTTGTTGTGAAAATTTGGCTTTCACAACACGAATGAATTCCCCCCATCCATAGATACACACACACACAACTTGTCTCTGCAAAGTGCCTACCGACATTTAATGGGATTTCCGTACTTGACACGAACCCTTCAAATAGACAGATGCAGGCACAGGCACAGTCACAGGCACACGAGTCCCACAAATGGGCATAGATATGTATACATACATACATTTGTGTGTTATATACCCCCGACACCGGGCTACCCCTCCTCGAAATGCCTATGACGAACTCAATTGGCCATGCTGCATGGATAAAATTTGTGTGTGCGGTTCGTCTTGGTAATTAAATGGACTCCTCTCGAACGCCTTAATAGAGAGGCTTTTGTTATGCCCTCGGGAATGCGCCGGAGTTGGGTTACTTAAGCGGACGGGGCCCTCCTCTCAAACTGCTAAATTGGTGGAATTTCTCGGTGTTTATGAACGGAGTTGTGTCATTCGTTCGAATAATTCAGACGGTAAATGTTAATTCTCACAAATTATGCAGAAATTTGTTGTTTATATGAAAAACAAAACTAAGAGAAGGTCTTTATATTAAACACATTAATAGTTCTTTAAGGGTTTCCTTTAGAAGAGTTTCTATTGTGACTTTAAAAACTAATTAAATATTATTTACATTTTGTGGAAATATTTGTATCCCAAAAAGCTACTAATTTTCTTGTCTCTAAATCCGTATAATAAATAAAGGATAGCCCTAGTTCATCATGATATATAGCAAATTGTTTGAGGCCTCCAGGGGTTTATGGACTTTTGGAAAATCAATAACTTTGCTCGGTGTATATTGGGGTGTTTAGTTTACTGCAAATTTATGGGAATAAATAAAGGTATAAATCTAAAGTCTAAAGTGCACTTGGGTGTATCGATTTCGGGTCTATGCTGAATGAATCCTTGAATACCCAAATGGGATATAAATAAAATAAACAAAATAGCCATACAAATTACACGAATACAACTGGGATCAAAGGTTCGCTTGAGTGGTTCAATTGAAAGTTCCGGTCGATTGGACAAGTTCAGAGCGATTGAACCCCACTCGAGTTGGTGGCGAGTCAATTGAAAACTGAAGGATTCCACAATTTCCACCCTTTCGATGATGACGACGACGACGACGACGACTATGACGATGAGGATGATGATGGTGATGGGGTCTGCTTCTCGCTCAATCACAGGCAGAGGCACAGACACATGCCGGGGGTCTAATTCATTTACTGCCATATCACTTAGACCTCCCCATCGCTTGGGGGTTCCGACTGTTCCGGGTTCGGGCTGCCATGTTCCGGGGAACTAACCTAATAATCTCTCGCCGAGATAAAGTCTCGGCTTTACGGCCACCCCTAATGTACAGTTGCGGCGTCGGGCACTCCGCCGAGTGAGCGAGTGAGCGCTTGTCTGTCTGTCTGTCTGTCTGCCTGCCTGACGCTCTTATTAACGCCGTCGTTGTAGTTGTTGCTTTCCCGTGCTGATGCCTATTTGTCAGTCAATTAGTCAGCTTATTGGCAAGCGATGATTACAAAGAGAAAAACAAGCTGAAAGCCAAGCGGGAGAGCCGCGTAGCCGACAGCCAACCAACGACGACGACGACAGTCGACAGCTTTTCCATTTCAAAATTACACTCGCCAGAAGCTAAAAAGAGTGAGGGAAAAGCAGAGAGAGAGAGAGAGAGTGAGAGGCACCTCGTCGGATTTTCCCCCATTTTTTCCCTCCCAACACGCAAGCGATGGGAGCCACTCGCGTCCGTTTAGCCGCGTGCGTACACACAATTTTCCGCTACTCATGCTACAAATTGTTTATTGAATTTCCTCTTTCTGTGGCCGATGTCGGTGTTGTTGCTCTTGCTGGTTGTTGTACAGAGAAAGAAAAAAAACGTTGTATTTTTACACACCAAACAGTCTTTAAATTAACAAGTTTCATAATAAAAAAAATCTAGAAAAGACTATTTGATTCTAAATACTATACATCTTATTAGATTTGTTCAAGATATATTAAAAGTGACATCTTAACAATCGTAAAACTCTTGAAAATCATTTTAATGTGCCCCAACTTTAGCTAAAAAGCATTGTTATAATAGAAATAGAGTATTTGATGGTTTACAAATTGTTAAAGCCTTCCCTTCGCTTTTAAATCATTTGAATGTGCTCTAAAATAAACTAAAAAGCATTGTTATTATAAAATATAGTTTTTAATGGATTATAAATTATTAAAACCATTGAAAATGAACTAAAAATTATTTTTATTATAGAAATATAGTATTTCATGGCTTATAAATGGTTAAACCCTTCTTTTCGTTTCCAAATCATTTTAATATTCTCGAAAATTAACCAAAAAGCATTGTTATTATAAGAATAGAGTTTTTGCTGGCTTAGAAATTGTTCTATTTTAAATCTGGTTATATTTAAAATATCTTCTAGGTTAGAAAAGAATGCCTTTAATTGTAAGCTATGAAATAATTTTGTTTTATTTTCAAACAAATATTCCCTTTTTCTTTCTGTGTGCTGCTGCCTTGGCTTCCCTTGGTTTTTATTTCCATTTACATTTCTCGCTTTGTTTTCGTTTATGTTTATGGGCTGTTTAGAAAACAATTTTCAGCCACAGATAGGGGGGGCGAGTCGAAGTTGTTAATCCAGTGTAACTTTATAATATGCGATGACATTAATTGAGCGAAGACGGACGGGCCAGTTGAGGCTGACAGCATTATTGGCCTTAAATTTGCACGCAGGTCGGCGGGGCCAAGGGGAAGGCCATGTCCACAGCCGGAGAAGGCGAAGGAGACGGTGACGGTGACGGAGTCGGAGCTGCCGACACTGCTGACTCAGAGTGAGTGAGAGCCAAGTGCTTGAAAACATCACGTAGTCACTGTACAGGCTACAGGCTCTACCTCTGCCATCTCTCTGTCTCTCTTTCCGGCTCTGTAGCGCTCTCTCTCTCTCACTTTGACTGGCTGTGCCATAATTTGTGGTCTTTTCCAGGGGAAAAAAGGGAGCACTCGGAGGGCACTTTTCGGTGGTGGCAAATGTGTGTGCTCGTCGAGCCCTTCGTTTTGTCTTTTCAGATTTTATGGCTTTGTGCGTTTACAACGTCGCTTTTTGTAGTACATTTGTTTTATAACAGACCCCGACACCGCCAGTTTGCCAGCTTGCCAGCTTGCCAGTTGCCAGTGGAAAGCGGAAAGCAGCCGCAGAGTAGAGCCCACAGAATATAGCCAGCGGGAGGAACAGCTTAGCACATTGCCAGCAGTTATTACACAATTTCTCCCCAAGCGCCAGCAGCCCAAAAGGGAATGCACCGAGAGAAATCGTGTACGAAATGCAATCAATGATTAAAAACAAAGATTAAAGGCAACTCTGAGTTAGTTAATGCCACAGAACCTTTATTTTAAGGTTGCTTAATACCCTAACCTTTTATTTAAAAGGAATTTTAACCTTTTCTTAAATAATTTGTTTATATTTAAGACTTGTTATAAGTTAGGTGTCCCCTAGATGATGACTTTCTTACCGTGTATCAGCCCACCGACAGTGCCCGGCATGTGGGGATCCGGGGGATACGTTCGGTCGCGTGCCCTGCGCCCTGGTGGCCACCGCCACCTCTTGTGTGTGTTTATATGAAATTTTTCCACTCACGACTCCCCCATAAAAAAGTTTGCTGCCAGTTAAACCAACCAGCCAAGCAGTCAAAGCCCAACCAGGCCAACGGGGCCAAGCCAAAGCCAAAGCAAGTAACCTGGTCGGTCGCTCGCTCGCTACGAAATGGTGTGCTATGTGCTGGCGTGGTGTGGTGTGGTATGGTATGGCTATGGCATGGTGTTGCTGCTGATGTCGTTGATAAGTGTTGGCCCCAAACGCAGACCGTTCGTTGTACAGTGGTGCCAGGTACCAAGAAACTCAAGGGTTATGAGCTCCACACCTCTTTATTACAGGAAGTTTTACCATAACAGTACAATTTCAACGCGATATATAAAATAACTTGTAGGAATAGTAGAAATCAACGCGACTTATAGCATAAATTGTAGGAATAATAGAGACATGGTAGAAATTTATATCAATAATGATTCATATACACATTTAGGGAATTACTTGAATGATTACTGAGCTTTTGGCATTGTTAAACACACATTTGAATGTCATAATCCATATTATTAACCACAAATGAGAAGTACCCTTAAATTACTTTGTAAAAAAGGTTCCAGAAAAGGCTCTTGGGTTCTTAAGACCCTAGAGAAAGTAGAACATTGCTGATATCGAAATGCAATCCATTGATATCTCGGCTTTTACGCTGGGTAAACAATTATTCATAGGTAAACATTCATTGGCATATTCCGCTTTTGCTTTTCCACTGCTGCCGCCTGGCAGTCAAACAAAAGCCTGCAGAAGCCAAATATATTTCACGGAGTATTCCTCCCCCTTGGCGGTCATGAATATTTCATTTGTGTGTCGGTGCGCAAGGGGATTACCGAATTGCTGTGACCACGGTGCAACCCCGGGACCAGGTCCAGGTCCTCCACTCCCTCCTCTCGGCTGCCATCTCCTCCGGGATCGTTGTGTGGAAACCCCCTGCGCCCGTTTGCCGTTGTCGTCAGTCATTTAGGCGGCGTGTCGTGCCTTATTGAGTGTAAATCTGTCGACAATGCGCACATACACCGCTATATACTGTGTATATATATCTTCTCTTTCTTTTTTTGTTGTTTTTTTTTTGCCTGCCTGTGCAGATCCGATGAGAGTCGGGCAGCAGCCGTCGTCGTCGTCGTCGTCGCTCCCGTAGCTGTCGCTGCATTTAATTAATTGATTTTAATTGCCATAATTTGTGTGCCGCTGCCACACAACCGCAGCACCGCCGGCATTCCTGATGAGGCGGCAGGCAGGCAGGCAACGCACTGTGTCCGTCTGTCCGTTGGTTTGCCTGTCATTGTGCATTGGCAATGATATTGATTCATAAGCAAATTTAATGATAATTCCTCTTGCTGGCTTGGGGGCTGGGAATGGTTATGGTTATGGGAATGGGAATGGAAATGGAAATGGGAGTGGAGGAGGCTTACTTAGCTGCCTCGTTACAGTTATTCGCGGACTTACTTGAGCGGAAAATCTGTTTACAGCTGCACGCACACTCGAGAGGCAGCGCCAGACAAGGCGAAGAAGCAAAAAACCAGACAGCCAGTGATGGCCAGAAAAAAAAATTTATAAAAAACCAGACAGGAAAGTTAACAGAGTAACCAAAAAGGGGGATACCCTAGGAAACATATTCCTAACAAATTTCGGGTTTGATTGGTTATTTTTATTTAAAAATGGTACGGAAAACTTTAATATTTATTTTCTAGAGCAGCGATGGGCACGCTGTGACTCAATTTGCTGCTCAAACCGTTCTTTTTTCGGTGGCAGCTGGCCGAGCTGCTGCTCAAACCGTTAGATCTCGTGCCCTCCGCTGTTCTAGAGAATCAATTAATATTTAGGCCGGGCATTACTGATTTAGATGGTAAAATACAAGATGTAACATAGGGTTTTAGCAAAATAAAAGCAATAATGTAAATAAATTAATATTTGTTACTAAGGAAAATGTTCTTAAATTCACCAAAGCTTTAATATTCCCTTTCTTGAGAAGACTATGGGCAGCACTGCTTTAGATGGTAAAATACAAGAGAAAGCATACATTTTTGAGCAAATTAAAAGCAATATTTACTCTTTTTATTATAATTTAAAATAATTAAAGGTACTATAAACAATATTCTTAAAAATAACAATTCTTTAATATAAATAAAAGTCTAAAAGAAGTACTAGTGACGAAATAAATTGGTATACATAACAATTGGTACTCCAAACCTGTGAAAAAACCTATAAACACTCCTAAAAGAAAAGGGCATAATGAATGACCAGTCAAGGCAGGCCGAACCGAAAGCAAAACCATCCGTCTGTCAGTCGCACAGTCCAATCCTCCGAATCCCTTCGGGGCCTGTACGTGGCGGGCGCATTAACATATGCAGGCGATTAAGTGGCGGAGAGACTCAATCGTCCGACAGCGTAAACCCCTAATTTCCAGAGCCCATCAGCCGTGTCCCCCCTACCCCAGGACCAGGTCCACATCCATGTCCATGTCCATAGCCCCGACCACGTCACATCCCTCCACTCAGCGCGCGCTACTCCATCGTTCGCACATTACATGGCATTATTTTTATGGATTATTTATTTATGCATGTTGATATGAACTTCATCGCTTTATTGAAAATGCTTTTGGCCCCGCTCTCCCCTTGCTCCCCTTGCTCTGATGTGTTCTTGTTTAACGAATTTTTTCTGTGTGCTTGGATCTATTTGCAGTTGAATTTTCATATCGTAGAGGGCATAAAAAGGCTTAACACTGGACCGGAAGCGTGTTTTTAAAGGGTGATGGCGGCCTCCACTCAAGGAGAAATTCGAGTGGGTCCCGGCCACCAGGTAAACGATGTCTATGTACGTACATAACTCTCACAAATCAGAAATTCAGCTCACGGTAACAAAAAAATTGAAAAAAAAATCAAAATAAAACAAAGAACTACAAAATTTAACAATTATGCAAAACGAAACAAAAATATATAACCCTTATTTCTTTTGTTTATTGCAAAAGTTGTAATTTATATTCCTTTTGTTCCTCCTCTTTGAATGTCTTGAACAAAATCTTTCACCGATTGCTTTGTTTGTAGCCTTAGAAGGAACGGGAAACGCGAGTAATTAAAGAACTTAATGTGCCCCAGTTTCCGTTTTCGATTCAAAGCGGAAAATGTTTATTTTTCACAAGAATTTTCAGTCTTTGACTTGATGGAAATAATAAATATTCATAAAATAAGGAAGTTTAATTGTTGAATATAAATCTTTTAAGCTTGTAAAGTACTCGGTCTCTTGAGCAAGTCTTTTCTTTGTTTCTTTTGTTAATAAACTCTTGTATATAAGCTACCTGAACTCTTTACCATTCTATGTCAATGGATTCTTCTCTCGTTTCCTTCAATAAGGCTGCAGCATAATGCATCTTTAATCTTTAATTCATTTGGTTAAACCGTATAACCTCTTCAATTATCCTTGTAAATAACGCCTTATCACTGTAAATAATTTGTAGTTCTAGCGTTTATGCAATTGGCTCTTACTAGTTCTGAATCCTCGACGCGTAGAAGTTGACCCAACAGATCCCCACTGACCTGACTGACCTTTCCCAAGTCCCCAGTTTCCTGTTTCCTGTATTCCCTTGTCCCTATTGACATCCGTTCGAGGAAATCCGTAGCACACATTATATACATTATTCATCCATAATCATGCATTAGCCTTAAGTTTGTGTACTATCATCTCGTGGGTGGTGGGAATCCCCCCGGATTTCCAACACCAGCTGTCTTGCCTGTGGTGTGTGTAGTGAGTGTGTGTGTGGTGTGGTGTGGTTGTATGACTAACCCATCAATCGTTCTCCTGGAGTTTTTGAACTAATCCCGAAACTTTTCGTTTGTCTCCTATGACGACTGAAGGCAAAACTGCCCGATTATAATCCAATCTCAAGCTTCCCCATCGACAAGGAAACCGATGAACGTGAACTAGAGGAATCAAGATGGAGTCCAGGCGTTGTGGCCGATGGCGATTTGTTAATGTTCTTGCGTGCGGCTCGCTCCATGGCTGCATTTCAAGGAATGTGTGATGGCGGACTAGAAGACGGTTGTTTGGCTGCCAGTCGCGACGACACCACAATAAACGCACTCGACGTGGTGGGTATTTCTAGCTTGATGCACTTTCTGAATCCCATTTAATCACATTTTCTCCAAAAATGCAGCTCCACGATTCTGGCTACGATCCAGGCAAAGCTCTACAAGCACTCGTAAAGTGCCCCGTTTCGAAGGGCATCGACAAGAAGTGGACCGAGGACGAAACGAAAAAGTTCATCAAGGGTCTGCGACAGTTCGGCAAGAACTTCTTCCGCATCCACAAGGACCTGCTGCCGCACAAGGATACGCCGGAGCTGGTCGAGTTCTACTATCTGTGGAAGAAGACGCCCGGCGCGAACAACAACCGGCCGCATCGGCGGCGTCGACAGAGCGCCTTGCGCCGCAACCGTGTCACGCGGGCGAACAACAATAATAGCAATACACCTCCCAAGAAGGAGGACACACCGGAACCACAAACTGCGACGACGGCGACGGCGGCGGCGACCGCGGCGTCCGAGACGGCGAGTCGCTCCTCGCCCGCTGTCTCCAAAGAGGAGAACAGCTCGCTCACCGAGGACGACGCCAGCGAGTGCGACAGTGATTCGAGTCTGACCCACAAAAGGGATGAATCACCCTCAAGGATGAGGACGCGAAACAAGCAACAGAATAACAACAGCAGCAGCACCACCAGCAGCAACAACAACGCAGCCGGAAACGGCAGTGGTGGCGGTTCAGCCGCCTCCGTGGGCACAGGTTCAACCGGTGGCGGCGGTGCCGCTGGCGGCAACAGCTCTTCCAAGGACCAGTCGTCGGCCAACGCCGTGGCTAATGGCAAGCGCCCCAAGCGAGGCTCCGAAACGCCGGACGTCGCCGGCGGAGGAGCCTCCTCTGTCGATAGTCCCAAGACGCCCACAAAGGCCGTGGCCGAAAGTTCGGCCACCAAGCGCAAGGGTGGCAAACAGGATACGCCCAACAAGAAGAAGCGCACGGAGCAGGAGGCCAGCGAGCCGAGTGCCCAGGAGGAGAGTGCGAGTGCCGTTGTCAAGGACAAGCGCAAGCGGCCGGACAGTCCGGTGGAGAGCATGAATTCGGACAGCCGGCCAGACTCTGTGCTCGACGACGGGGAGTCCAACACGACGGACACCACCACCGCCGAGCAGCAGTCCACCAAGGACAGCAAGGAGACGACGGCCAGCTGCAAGGAGGAGCGCGATATGGTCACCAACGACCTGGAGGCCAAGGCCGAGGAGAAGGCCATCAAGGCTGAGGCCTCAGCGGAGGACAGCAAGGACAGCGCCATTAAGAACATGGACGAGGAGACGAATATCCAGGCGCCGAGCAGTGTGGAGACGAGTTCGACGGACGGTCCCAATCCCAATGTGGTTTCCAATCCTGTGGCGCCGCCAATTACCATGAAGGTGCCCACGATTGCCACCGTGGAGGCTCTGAATGCGTCCGTGGACCGCAAGGAGGCCATTGAGAAGATGGAAACGGCGTGCGACAGCGATCCCGAGATGCTCAAGAAGCTGGCCACCATCAAGCAGGAGGCTTCTCCGCAGCATCAGCAGCAGCAGCAGCACCAACAGCAGCAGCAACAGCAACAACACCTGCAGCAGCAGCAGCAGATGCAGCAGCAACTTGCGCCGGTCGGCATCCAGCCGCCGGCAGTGTGTCCGCCTTCAGAGAGCGTCTACATCAAGAAGGAGCCACTGGAGGACTCGATGGACGCCACCTGCAATCAGAACAGCAACGAGCCGCAGGACCTGAAGGTGAAGATCGAGATCAAGAACGAGGATGCGCTGAAGCACAGCTCCGGAGGTATGCCACCCTCGGGTCCTGGAGGAATGCCGCCCTCGGCCCTGCACCCGCTGTCCGGCGCCCCAGTGGAGAGCGGTCAGCCGGAGCCGCTGCACCTGCAGCACCTGCCCCATGGCCCAGTGCCACCGCAACCGCCCGCCGGCTACCTAATCGATGGCCAGCTGAAGTACGGGCCTCCCGGACAGGGCGGGGCGCCTTCACAGCCGCCGCAACTGCATAGCGATGCGGCAGGACCGGGCGGCATCGGCGGCGGAGCCCCTCCAGGGGCGCCAACAACGCCGCAAAAGTATGCGCCGGATATGGAGCTGAAGTTCGCCCCACAGGATCTCAAGTATCCGCCGCCACCGCCCCTCGATGCGCTCAAATACAGCCAGGAAATGCAGGCTGCGGCGGCGGCGGCAGCGGCAGCAGCGGCTGCTGGCAAATACGAAATGAAGTACATGATGGAGCAGCCCGGCAAGTATCCTGTGGAGCTGTCTGCCGCCCACCAGTCGCAGAGCAAACCCGGCTACCAGGACTCGCTGAAGATACCGGACGTGAAGCCCGGCTTTGGCCACCTGCCGCACAACGTGGGCTCACCGCTGGACGTCGCGCACAAGTACGGTCCGCCGCCCACGTCCCAGGACTCGCAGCAACCGCCTTCGGGGCCTTCCGCGCATCAGGTGCCGCCGGGAGCGACGCCGCCGCCTGGCATCGCCATGCCCAAGCCGCACTATCAGCACGAGGTGCAGACGCCGCCGCTGGGACGGCCCTTCGAGCCCTCCGGCCTGATGCTCAAGTACAGCGACCCGCTCTCGGCCAAGTACGGTCCGCCGCAGGATCTGAAGTACCCGCCAATGCCGCCGGTCTCACAGGCAGGTCCCGCGGACGTGAAGCCCTACGGTGGCGAGAACCTGATCAAGTCCTCGCAGTACGGACCGCCGCCAGAGAGTCCAATCGACGCCTCGGCCCGCTCCACGCCCGGCCAGGACAGTCAGGGCAGCAACAGCAACTCGCAGCCGCCCTCCATGCCGCCGCAGCCGCAGCAGTTCCAGTCGCCGCATCCCTCGCCGCACATGCCTTCGCCAGCCGGCCTGCCCCCCGGGATGCATCCGCAAAATCTCATTCACGGCCCGCCTCCAGGTTCGGCGGGTGGCCCGCCGCCACCGCCCACGTCGCTGCACCAGCCGACGGCGACGGTTCCGGGTCAGGGTCCACCGAGCCTGCAGCACGGCCTGCATCCGAGTCAGCAGCATCCACAGCTTTCGGTGGCCTCGTCGCTGCCGCCGAGCTCCATTGGGATTCCACCCACGCTATCGACGATGGCGCCCTCGCACATGCACCCCCACCTGCACCCGCACCCGCATCTGCAGGGTCTGCACCGGCCGCACGACCTGCCGCCCAGCATGCATCCCCATGTGCCCATGCCCCTCTCGCTGCAAGGACATCCGCAGCACGGTCACGGCATGCCGCCCTCGCATGCGTCCCAACAGCAGCAGCAGCAGCAACAACAGCCTCCCGGCGGACCGGCCGGCACCGTGCGCACTCCCTCGCCAGCCCAGCAGCAGCCTCCGCGATCCCTGCACGATCCGCAGTCGTCGCGGGAGCCGCCCAACTCGCAGCCCTCCACCACGATGGCGGGATCGAGTTCGGGTCCCGGCGGACCGCCGCCGCAACAGTCCCCGCACGCGCATCGAACGTCGCCTCTGCCGGGACTCTCGGGAAGCGGGCCACCGCCGCCGGGGCTCATCGGGCACCCGATGCCGATACACCCGCACTTGGCGCACCTGCCGCCGGGTCATCCGGCCCACGCGGCGCTGGCCCATCCGGGTCACCACCTGCTGTCGCACTCGATAGCCGGCCTGGGACCCGGCGGTGGACCCATCGCCCTGCTGGCCGGACCCGGCGGCCTCGGAGGTATTCCCGAGTCCGCCCTGAGTCGTCGCACCCCGCCCTCGCACCTGCCACATTCACACGCCTCCTCGGGCCCGGTGACGCCGCATTCGGTGGCCGCCAGCATGGCGCCCACCAGTGTGTCGCTGACCACCAGCACGGTGCCCTCGTCCGCCTTCAGTCGCGCCAGTCCCAGCGTGCAGATCTCCAGCAGCGGCGGCGGCGGAGCTCCGTCTGGTCCTGGCAGCGGTGGACCTGGAGGAATGCAAAATTCCTCGGCAGCGGCTGCAGCTGCGGCGGCGGCAGCAGCTCATCGAGCAGCGTCTCCGGCATCGAGTGTGGGCAGTCTGAGTCGACAGAGTCCCTTGCATCCGGTGCCACAGTCGCCGCTCAGCCATCATCCCTCGTCCTCCGCGCTATCCGCAGCGGCGGCTGCCGTGGCGGAGAGGGATCGGCACGCGTTGCTGCGGCAGCAGTCGCCGCACATGACGCCGCCGCCGGTGTCCAACGCCTCGCTGATGGCCAGTCCGCTGAGCAAGATGTACGCACCGCAGCCGGGCCAAAGGGGTCTGGGCACATCGCCGCCACCGCACTTGCGCCCAGGCGCCTCGCCGCCAGTCATTCGTCACCCGCAGATGCCTCTCCCGCTGCCACTGATAGCGCCTGGCGGCGGCATTCCGCAGATCGGAGTGCATCCGGGTCAGTCTCCATATCCGCACCCGCTGCTGCATCCCTCGGTGTTCTACTCGCCGCACCACCACCCCTTCAACTCGCCATATGGCTATGCGCCGTACGGGCCCGGTTTCCCGGCCTACATGAAGCCTCCACCACCGGCTGGACCCTTGGATCCGGCCGCTGTGATGGCCGCCCACCATGCCGGCCTGCAGGGTCCGCCACCGCAGCAGGTGAGGCAGGATGAGCAGAATGCAGCGGCAGCCGCTGCAGCAGCAGCAGCTCACTCTGCGGAGAAGCAGCACGCCGCCGCCGCTGCGGCTGCAGCAGCCCAGCAGCAGCTGAAGGCGCCGCAGCAGCAGCAGCAACAGCAGGGCGGAATGCAGCCCAATAAGCCGCCGACGCCAAAGACGCCGCAAGGACCGGGCGGCGGGATGCCAACTGGAATGGGGGGCCCGGGAACACCGACGGGCCTGCCGCCAGGCGCTTATCCGGGCAGCCATATGCCGGGATATCCGCCAGGGCCACCGCATGGATCGCCATTTGCGCCGCAGGATGGCCAGCCGCATGGCATGAAGCCCACGTCGCACATGGATGCCCTGCGAGCGCATGCACACTCGGCCAATTCGGCGGGTCTGGGCGGCGGGCATCATCCAACGGAGCCACGTAAGACGAATGCTCGGATCGGATTTAGGATCACAATTAACCTTTGTTTATGTTTTATGCGCAGTGCCCATTGATATTGAGCCGGATCCGGAGCCAGAGATACCCAGTCCCACGCATAACATACCACGTGGACCCAGTCCCGAGGCGAAACCGGACGACACCGAATGCCATCGCTCCCAGTCTGCCATGTACGTCGATTTAATGACCTGAAATGTACTAAACCTAATGGATGCCTTGTTTATTCACAGATTTGTGCGGCACATTGATCGCGGAGATTACAATTCGTGTACGAGAACGGATTTGATCTTCAAGCCAGTGGCCGACTCGAAGCTGGCCCGCAAGCGCGAGGAACGTGACCGTAAGCTGGCCGAGAAGGAGCGCGAACGGCGTCAGGTTGGTGGAGATGTCATGAACACCTCAGTGGTAGTTTTTAACTATATTTGTTTCCTTTTCCACAGCAGCAGCAACAACAGCAGCAGCAGCAGCAACAGCAGCAAGCGGCCGCCGCTCAACAGGCGGCGCAGCAGGCAAAGATGAAGGCGGAGCTGAAACCTCCATATGCCGATACGCCAGCACTGCGCCAACTGTCCGAGTATGCGCGTCCTCACGTCGCCTTCAGGTGAGTGTCTGCCTGAAAGGGTGGAGGAGGAGTGCCTCACTCCCCCGCTTACAGCTTTCCGTTCGGTGTTTAGGAGTCTTCGTCTGTTCCGTTGTCTTCTGTCGTTTTTTTTTCTTTGTTTGTTCTCCTTGGTAAGTCGCGTTTGTTAATGGTAATTATTTCAATTCAATTCAATTTCAGTCCTGTTGAACAGATGGTGCCATATCATCATCCAATGGGCCCCATGTACAGAGAGAGGTACAGTACCAAGCCCAAGCCAAGCCCTCATCTCACTGCGAGACTCTTTTTTTCATTTAATCCAAACTCAACCATAATCCCGCTCACATCTCATCGAAATTCACCACCCATTCACCACTCGATTCTTCCCAAAACCATTCCATTCTTACATCCTTTGAGTTGAAAACTCAATGACACTTTTTTCCCCCAAGCAATCACGAGCCACTGACACTCTTCCCGCTTAATCCTAGCCAGCTTTTTAAACCCAATTCGGAAAATATTGGTTATGCACATGTCGAAATTAAAGCTTTTAGTTATCATTTGCTAAATTCACCTTCTCCAAAGTCCATGCTTCCCTAACCCAAAAAAAAAGAGTATATTGATGTCCCCACCCGTTGGTGTTCATTGACCCTAAATTCGGATTACTTGCAGGGAACTGGAGGAGATCAAGAACGCACAAGCCGCTGCGGCGAGTCAGTCCCGACTCGATCCGCACTGGATGGAGTACTACCGACGGTTGGTTACAGTTTTGCAGCTAATTATAGATTGAAAATTTAATAATCTTATTATTTTCTTACTCTCTCTTTCGACAGCGGCATCCACCCTTCACAGTTCCCGCTTTATGCGAATCCGGCGATATCGCAGATGGAGAGGGAGCGCCTGGGAATACCGCCGCCGCACCATGTCGGCTTAGACCCGGGCGAGCACATGGTGCGTATGGTAGGCTACACTTCTTTTTTACTCTCCACTCGACTCATATTCACAAAATCAATCGTATTTGGAACGTCAAGCGATCGAACCAATCCACACTATGTCCACTCTGTCAGCTTGTCACCTGTTAACCAGTCCAGTCCCACTCACACATAACATAACGAAGCAACCAAAACCAGCACGTGCCCCGTCATGCTGTTCATGTTCGTGTGCGCTAACCATTACTTGCCCTGCCATGCCATGCCATGCCATGCTTTCGCCCACCTCGACAAGGGGCACCTAACCCAATCAAATCAAATCAAAGATCGAATCGAATCGAAACGAATCGACATTTGTCGCCATCTAACCCGCATTACGCATCGTTACATAAACACTCTGTTATCTTCTATTGGCGTCCACGCCCATGCAGCACTACTGGCTCTTTTGAAAACTTTCTACGATATTCCGATAATAATTTCAGATACGATTGACGAGAGAATATCATGCACACTCTCATACTCATTTACATTTGCCTTTGCATCCACAGCCGCAACCACCGGAGGCCGGTTTCCAACTGCCACGTGAGTTTGTATAGCCCTTCGAGGTTTTTGGCGCCCTGCGCGTCTATCCCCCACTTTGCTTTCCGTGCATTAAATATAACTGATATGCCTTTTATGTTTTTTTTTATTCTTCCCATCCGGCGACTTACAGCGAATGTTGGCCAATATCCGCGGCCAAATATGCTTATACCTAGGGAGCCGCACTCGGATGTCCTGCTGCGCATGTCCTATGCCGACCAACTACAGGTTTCCCAATTCCCCAACCCGCCTCCTAACTCATTAATTACATATATACAGTATTTACAGGCCGCCGAGTTCCAGCGACAGTCGCTGCATGATCAGTACTTCAGGTGAGTTTCGTTTTTATGTATTTAATAATGGTTTATATGTGTGAATAGGAAATTCAGTTGGTAGATATTGAATTAAATTGATTAAACGGTTCTTATAAGTCTATAAAATGTTTATAAACGTTATAACACCCAACCAGAGCTCGAAGATAACAGTTTTTCTGTTACCTTAATACTTGTTTATTTTTTCTTTAAGAAGGGATGTTAAGAAAAAGCAACATATCGATACTGTGCGATATTTGTAACGAAGTTCGATGTATAAATCGATATCTTAAAGTTGCGATATATGTGCGATAGTCGATATTTTATTTGATAAATCGGATAAATAAAAATTAATACATTTAGTAACATTTTTTGAATATTCTTTCTATAAAATACAATATTTTTCGATATACTTTACGATAATTGCAATATGATAACTGAGCGCGATATTTTTTTTACTTTCTCCTCGATATTTTTTCGTATACTGCGGCCTCTCTTTTTTCTTAATTTCTTAAATTTTCTTTTAATAAATTCCACGAATAAAAAAGTATTCCTTAGAGATACAAAGACAGACAGACAGCTAAGATATAATAAAACGTTATTTTCGAGCTCTAATAGATCAAAAGTACCTTCAAATATATCTGTGATCTATGATATTGGATCGTGATTCTTAAGCTAAGCTCATTCATCTCATTTGAATATATATTTTTAAATTTATTTATCACTGTCTCCGCGTCTGTTTCGGTTGCATTTATGTTTATGTTTATGCTCCTGTTTCCGTTTCCGTTTGATCATCGCCCCGCTCTCTCTCATCCCCACAGACAACGGCCCAGATAAGTGGACGCCCGGCGGCAATGGTAGAGAGCAAGCAACTGAACAAAGACAATACCTCGGGCCGTGGCCGTGAGGAAATGCTTTGTGTGATTTTTGTGTTCAAGCGTTTACATTTTGTTTTCCACACACACCACAAACACACATCCCAACCCCAAACATCAGCATCAACACCATCATCATCATCATCATCAGCAGAGACGACGCCAGCGCATGGCTCGAAGAATCCAAACCAGAAACCCAGCGACTCTAAGTTGCGCAACGCCTTGTCACGTTTTTATGTAAAAAGTTAGTAAGCAGTTTAATTTCTTGTGTTTTTTTGTACTCATCCTTATGCTTAAACTCATCCCTGTGAATGTTTACTTGAAATTATTATATACCTAGACTAATATCGTCGATTTTGTGTCACACAGGAATCAGCTGCGTTAAAACCGGGAGTGAGCACACTCACCTACTGACCAAGGCATTCAGAATCAAAAAAAGCAGAAACCAACTACAAGAAACTAAACTAAACAAAACAGGACACGATGGTCGCAATATCTTTTAAGTATCCTCTTCATAGTGTATAGTGTTAAATTCTTAAAAACCTAAGCGATTGGAGGATAGGAAGATGCGATTAAGGCAAAGGAAGAAAAAAGCAAACAAACAAGCACACACACACCAATTTTAATTGAGGTTTTCAAACTGCATAGACATAGATACGAGTGTGTGCTGCTAACTAACACTAAGCTGTACGAAATCAATTGATTTGGAAGACACGAGGATAACTAAGCAAATGCAAAACCAAAACCAAAACACAAGCAAGCAAACACTCACCCGCACTTGCTGTGCAGGAGGCAAGGTACATAAAATAGTGTAGGAAAAAGGATTAATGATACGTAGGCAAAGAGCGTTCATACATCTATGCATATACATATATATAGTCGAGTGTACAAACGGATTCGGAGTTTTTCTTTCATTTTGTCACTCCTCTACCCATAGTTAAGCATATACTTTAATTTTAATGTACTTCCAGCCACAATTGAACTATTTAACATACGCTTGCTGCTTAACCTTCGACATTTTTAGCTAAAATAAAAAAATAAAAAGAAAAGCAAAGAAAGAAAACGAACGCCAATGCCTAGATTTTGCTTCCGTTTGTGTTAGCCTAGCAAGCCTTGCTTACCCACTAAATAATTGCTACTCATTAACTTATTATTTGCTATTATGACGTAGAGTATTAAAGAGTTTGTATAAAGTGCATAATAAATAACGAAACAATGGGTATTAAGTGAAATGATTGGATGCTGCTGCTCTGCTCTCCAGGCACCCCGCCCCCACAAGCACAGCAATCTGAATAGGAAGGAGGTGTGTCATGATGCCTGCATTTGAAGCAGCCGCAATTTCGAGTGCTTAATTTATACATTAGTAATTTATATACAATTTATTATACGCAAACGCAAGCATAAAACATATATTTAAAGCGGTTTATATTAAATATAAGGCCAACAACAAAGGATAGAAGGAGTGCAGAGAAAGCGGAAAACAAAGGGAAACATATTTTTAAATACCGTTTTTTATTTCACATTTTGAATATACATACACATTGATATAAATATATTGTAGCTATATACATATATAAATATATATTACTTATAAAAGTTTATTGTAGGAGTCTTGCAAGCGCATATTCAATGGCACACAAACGACAAACAAAAAAAAACAACAGAAAACAAAAACAAAATACAAAAGCAACCCAGATTTTGCGTAGTTAACATTTAAGATTGTGTAAAGTGAAGATCCATACATATTTATATATACAAAAAAACAAAACACACACAAATGCAGCTATATTATTGCAGCTATATTACTAAATAAATTATATAAAAAAAGATGAAAACAACAAAAAAAGAAATCATACACAACTCGATGATAGCAACACACAAAAGATAAATTATTAAAACCTGTAAAAACTAAGTAAAACAAAAATAAAATTAGTTACATTAGTTACCAAAATCCCAGAGTAACTTCATTTAATCATGTGAATTTCGGAGATGCAACCAAGGCCCCCAGACAACTAATATAACTCTCCAGATCCCCACGGGAAGATAAACTTAACTCAACCACATTTGGACAGTTCAAAACCAATCGTAGCCATAACGAAAACAAATTGTATAGACATAGTGACAGAAAAAACGGAAATTTAAGGAAGCAAATTGCAGATAATATATATGAATTATTTAAAAGAAGATTACAAAAAGTGCGGATTAAGCTGTTTTTATTGGCGATTTTGCAATATAAAAACAGAGCTCGTACAGTAGTTTTAAACCATAAAAGATTAGATGATTTCGATCCTAAGAATAAACTTATTCAATGTTTATAGACGGGGAAAAAGCGAAGCCCCTTTTTAATCAGGTCTTTTCGAATTTTTAGTGAATTTAAATAGCTTTTTTAATAATATATAAAAGCAATATAAAAGCAGAGATCGTACAGGAGTTTTAAAACATATAGTCTTTCGGTTCCGATCCTAAGAATAAACTTATTCAATTTTTATAGAAGAGAAGAAAGCTAAGCTCAATTCTCATTTTAATAGAGTCCACGGACAACCGCTCTTTGCTAACTTTTAGTAAAAAGAAACCCCCTTTTGCGAGCCTTCAATAAAAGTGGTCCGAAATATATTCTTTGGGCAATAATTACCTTTTCTGTTGTTCTAGTTCTTCGATAAAAAACAACTTCAGTTTCAGTTCAAATATATTACAGTACAACAGTTTATTTTTGCTAAAATCATATCAATATAAAATATAAAATCTATTAGCTTAGGGTGACCTTAAATTACAGACTTGTTTAAATAATGAAATACGTTTTAATCAGTGGCTTGACTACGAACATAGAGTATCCATAAAATATGACAATAAATACGTGCACAAATAAATAGGTTAAAATATAGGTCTAAGGTCCTAGACCAGGCGGCCAGCTGAGCAGGTGGCCGCCGATGGGGCGCTCTGTGGCTCCGCCTCGCTGCCAATCCCCACCAGACTAACGGCTCCGCCTCCAGTGGCACTTGCCAGCACCCGCTTGTAGTTGCTGCTGCACTGCGAGTCCGCCACAGATCGTCCGTCACCCTCATCGCGTCGGCACAGATCCACCGCGAAGGGGGCAGCTCCCGATGAGTTGGCACTGTGGATTTCCAGGCGTCGTTCCAGAATGTCCGCCGTGGTCAGCTCACTGGCCTGCACTAGGCTGCTGGCCGGCACATTGCTCAGCCAGGGCTTGAGGATGCTCTTCTTTTGGATGGTTGCCGCCTTGCAGCGGCAGATGACGTCTGCGTGTTCACCGCAAATGGGGCAGGTGTCCTCTGTCGGAGGTGCAGAGGATCCCTCCATTGCCTCATTGCCTCCGCCGCCCACCACAGTGGGCATGGTGGCGCCGGAAGAGCTGCCACTCAGCTCCAGTTCGTTAACAGCATCCACCAGGGTCTTGAGACCAGCGCCGGACTGTTGACAGCCCTCTCCCA
Organism: Drosophila orosa; assembly: GCA_018904745.1. Classification (NCBI taxonomy): domain Eukaryota; kingdom Metazoa; phylum Arthropoda; class Insecta; order Diptera; family Drosophilidae; genus Drosophila; species Drosophila orosa. Next base: position 12,229 of record JAEIIH010033890.1, on the reverse strand, counting down.
GGCTGACCACCTCCTGCTCCTCGTAGTTGGGACTCAGGAGCAGCTTGGATAGCGGCGGAGCCAGGCCCAAGCCCAGATTACGTTCGTGGTACAACTCCGAGATGCTGGGGGTCAGTTCGCGGGTTATGTGCCGCATCATGCTGTCCTGCAGGCACTTGGCACTCGACTTGGGCGCCACCGAAACCTCCTCCGGCTTGGGTTCGCTAAGCAGATCGGCATCCGACTGCGAGAAGTACAGGCTGGAGGGATTGAAGGCCACATTGGAGACCTCCTCCTCCTCGGGCAGGGCCAGGGGCTTCCTGCTGGCGGATCCACTGCCCATGACATTGCCTCCGGGCGTACTAAGCTCCGTCCGCACACTCAACCTGTCCATGAACAGGGCGTGTTCCTTGTTAACACGAGCTGCTAGCGAGCTCTGGGCACTTCCCAACTTAATCTTCGGCTTGCTGCGCCCGCCGGCTCCCACGCCCAGGTTGTGGTAAGTAGGTGGGCGTGGCGGCGGCAATGGGGGCTGCTGCTGCGGCATCGCTCCACGCCTCAGGACCGTAGCATGCCCCGATCCCTCCCAGTCCGTGGTGCTGCTGGCCGAGCTAGAGCTGTCCGGTCGCCTGCTCATGGTAGCCACCGTTGCCGGTGGAGCTGTAGCAGCTGAGCTGGTCGCCGAATACAGGCTCCTGATGCGTGTCTGATGGGCCAGAGCCAGCGACAAGCTGGGATCGGTCACGGGTGGACTCGGGGTGAAGGCGGCGTCACTCTCGCCTCCACCTCCGGGTCGGGAGACTCGCACAGGAGCTCGCATGCTGGCATAGCCCAACCGAAGATTGGAGAGACCAGCTCCTGGCTGGGTGGCATATCCGTCGGACAGTGAGTGCTCGCTGTCGGTGGTGTTGGCCAAACTGGAGTCCAAGCCACCGCCTCCTCCTCCTGCCCCACCACTGCCGATGGCTTCAGTTCTACCGCCGTCCGGTTCTCCACGACGTCGCACGTACGAAATAAAAGCGCTGCGCGGATGCAGTGGCAGCGGAGCCTTGGTGGCTCCGTTTACGGACGGAGTACTGGTGGCTGCAGGCGGCACAGGTGGCACATCCATCTCCGGTTCTGCCAGAGATTCACAGCTGCTGCTGTGGGCTGAGTCTGGGTCCATGCCCAAGGTCTTGGGGGCCTCGCGGGTATCTATAAAAATGGGTTTATTATAATACAAATTAAATAATTAATGAAGTATCAAGAAAACTCACCAAACAAAGCGAGCAGTGCCTGCAGCACAAACTGACACTGGCGACGATTGGCCTGCTTTCCCGTGCGCAGGATCACCTGGTCGGCGCCCACCTCCGTCAGGTCAAAGCCCACGGAGGCGAGCAGCTCATGGCAACCGGCCACCCGCCAGAGACGCACGCTCAGCGGCATCTCTATGAAGCAGGACTCCGCCGCCAGCATATCCGTCTTGATGGGGTTCGTGCTGGAGATGGAATTGGCGCCTGGGAACTGGGCCAGGATGTTACGCATCACGGCAATCACATCATCGGCATACTCGGCACTATTCACGTGCACCAACTTGGCCAGCGCCTGGAGCGTAGCTGGAGTCAAAGCGAGCAGGGCTTGCAGGCTGGCCGAGCACTGCGACATCCGTTCCTCGGGATCTGCCTGCGGGAAGAACACACTGGACGGAATTCCGTTGGCAGCTGGCTCAAACCGGAAGCCCACAGCCATTAAGAGATCCTTCCAACCGGCCACCGGACCCGCCTTGTTCTCGATACTCTGCTGGGTGGTGTACATGGCGTTCTTCTGCCCGCGGTGAATCCTTTGCAGACTCTTCTCCACCAGATGCAGGCAGACGCGCAGTGCATCCCGACACCGTTCCGGCGTCCGCAGCAGCTCACAGAGGGCGTGGCCCAGGGCCACCTTGTTCGACAGCCTGACGTTGCTCCCCACCAGCAGGAAGCCCGCCCAGTTGGCCGGATGGGCAAAGTGCTTGGTGTGCTGCACCGTCTGCATAGCTTCCGCCAAGGCGCTGCAACAGGTAAAATAATTATTAATGTCATTCCAAGACTGTAGGATCATTCAAAGATCACTTACCGAGCAGCTCGGGCTCCCTGTAGCAATGCGGAGTAGAAGGCACGCAGCAGGATCTTGGCCGCCGTCTCTGGGACAGGCCACAGCGAGATGAGCACTGCGCCGGCACCGGCCATCAGCCAGCCGCCAGCCAGATGGGCCACTCCTGCTCCCGTGATGGGTTCCACGGAATGATACGAACTGAGCACCACCAAGCGGGCGCTGAGGCGAAGGTGACGCAGTTCCCCTGCTGCCAGGGTGAAGTCCGCTAGCTGCGGCTCGTGTGGCTCCTTCTGCTGCTGCTGCTCGGCGGTGACCACATCGCCGGGACTGAGGACCACAGCGCCGAGCTGCCAGCTGAGATTGGCCGCAAAGTGAACGCACTCGGCGGAGGGTAGCTCGGCCAGCACGGATTCCTTGGTGGCATTAGAGCCAGCCAGGGCGGTGGCCTGCAGCATGTCCGCCACCATGGCGGCCTCCTGCAAGGCGGCTGGTGACTCGGCTCCAGCCCAACCCCAGCGCTCAGCTAGAGTAGAAGGAACTCGGGGACCACCTACTACTAGGGCCTTGGGCAGACGAGCTCTGTCCCGTCGGGGCTTCGCACGGCCTCGCAGCGATTGCAGCGAGGGAGCGGTCAAGATGGCACACCGCTCGGACAGATACTCGCCATCCTCGCGAGCCGCCCGCAGAATGGCAAAGGGAACCAGGTACAGGGAGCTGTCCAGCACCAGGACCAATTCCCGCCTACCCTGACGATTCGCACTAGCTCCTCCCGCCGGCAGCAGATCGTCGAATGGAGCCAGCAGCAGGTTGTACAGAGTGTGCAGGCAGGAGGGACCTCGCCAGGCGGGCAGAGCTGGAGCTCGGCGCGAGCTTCGACTGCCTACGGAACGCGTGGAGCCCTGAAGACTGGCCACCGAACCGCCAACGGATCCCAAGGAGAACAGGGAGCTCAGGGAGTAATTGGACGAGTTGAGCAGCTGGTTGCGGCTCACCATGCGCAGGAAGCCGCCGCCACCGCCTGAGCCACCAGCTCCGGGCAGGTCCTCCAGCAGCTGCTCCGTGCTGGCACGCCAACCACTGCCGTCGCCCTCGTGCAGAAGGCTCTGCGAGTTGACTCCCAGATTGTCGCGAACCATGTTCACGTAGCGCTCCAGCAACCCATCGGGTCGCTCCTCGCCCTGTTCGCGTTCCAATTCCAGTTCTCGTTCCATCTCCAGTTCCTCCTCCTCCTCGCTGAGGGACAATGGCAGCTGCAAGCTCTGGGCATCAATGCGCGCGGCGTGGAAGCGCACAATTCCGGCTTGTGGTTGCAGCAGCCAGGCGAAGAGCTGCTCCCCGGCCAGGCTGTAGTAGAGAACGGGCATCCGACCCCGGTTTACAGTATCCTGGATGGCCTCACTGTCCGCCAGCGAGGTCTTGCTGCTCTCCCCACTGACGGCATCGGCTCCTCCTCTAGCCTTGCACCGCTCGGCGGCCACAAGGGCGTCCTCGTTGCGATTCAGCCCCACAAGCAGAACCTGCAGCAGGTGGTAGCAGCTGGTCTGCAGATCGTAGAGAGCCAGGCGGGTCTCGGGGCTACGTTGCTCGTGCCGCACAGACTCCAGCAGCTGGGCAGCGGTTTCCAGTTGAAGGTGAGCACCTTCGGCGTCGCCAGAGGAGCGAAGGGCAAGACCTGGATAAAAAGGATATCAATCAAGATATATGTACAAACAAATAATCCCAGTGACCACTCACCTAGTTGATGTCTTATCTTGGCCTCCTCCTCGGACTTCCCCATGGACTGGGCGCTCGCCAATCCCTGCCGCAGATACTCCACGGCCTGATTATGCTGCTCCAGCTGATGATGAACCCGTCCCAGTGCCAGGCAGGCCAACGCCTTGCCCAGCCGATCTGAGCTCAGCTCTAACTGCCTCTCGTAGCACTTGAGCGCCTCGGCCTGCTGACCCAGAGACTCGTGCACGGATCCCAGGTTGCTCAGAGCTCTGGCCTGCAACGTGGGTGCGGCCAGGTCCGTGCAGATTTGCAGGTCCTTTTGATGTAGTTCCAGGGCCGCCGCATGCTGACCCATCCGCTGCTGCACCTGCCCGAGGGCGCACATGGCATCGGATTCGAGAGCGCGATCCTGCAAACCCTGTGCCAACTCTCGCTGGTGCTCCAGGCAATTCAGGGCCTGCGAATGATTCCCGAGGGCGGCGTGGACGTGTCCCAAGTCACCGTAGGCCAGGGCCTTAATCTCCGCGCTATGCAGTTCGTGGGCCACCACCAGACGCTTCTCGAGGCAAACCAGGGCGGCCGGCAACTGGCCCAGTGCCCGGCGTGCCTGTCCCAATCCGCGATAGGCGCGCTCCTGATCCCGATGACTGGTCAGACCCAAGGCCAGCTGGAGCTGCCGGTCATGGCACTTCAGCGCCTCCTCGTAGTCCCCCAGGGCGGCATAGCAGTCACCCAGATGTCCCAAGGCTCTTGCTCGATCCGCTTGAGTGGACGGCAGGGAGACACGCTCCAAAGTGCCCAGCTGGGCCTCCAGGCAGCCAATGGCTGTCTCGTAATGGGCCATATTTAGCCGAGCGATTCCCAGATTGCCATGAGCCTGCGCCTCCACAGCCGCATCTCGTTGCTCCTGCGCCCGTTCCAGTTGCTCCTGATAGCACTTTACAGCGTTCGTCCAGCTGCAGAGGGCCATGTGCACGGCTCCCAGGTGTCCGTGGGCCCGGCACTCACCGGACAAGTCACCCAGCTCCTGGCGCAGCGTCAGCTCTTGGGTGTGATGCCCCAGCGCCTTGTCCCAGCGCCGCATCAGTCGATGGGCCAATCCCAGAGCTCCGCAGGCAGCTGCCTCCATGGATCGATCGCCAGCGGCTCGGGCCAAAGCCAATTGACGTTGATATAGTTTGATGGCCTCCTGGAAGGGATAACATTTGGTTGTAAGTGGAATCTTGGGATATATTCCCATTAAATATTTACCTCGTGTGACCCCGTTCGGATGAGGATGTCTCCAATGTTGCCAAGAGCCCGGAACTTGGCCGGCAGCTGGTTGGTGGCATGGGCCACCGCCAGGAACAGCTGCTGGCACTCCAAGGCGGCGGCAGTGTGTCCCAGGGCCAGATGAGCCAGTCCCAGGTTGCAGTAGGCCCGCCCCATGTTCGGTCGATGCTGGGCATCCTTGGCCAGAGCCAGATCCTGATCGTAGTACCGCACCGCCGCCCGGAAGTTGCCAAGACTGAAGTGGGCATAGCCGAGCAGGTGGCACGCCTTGCCCTCGGCGGTAACGTCGCCCAGCTCTTGGGCGAGCATCAGGTAGCTCTCGTAGTGCGGCACCGCCTCCTCGTACTCCTGCCGCCCGCTAAGACAGTTGCCCAGGTTGAGCAGGGCGCAGGCCTCGCCGGCAGTGTCCTTCAGCGATCTGGCCGTGGCCAAGTGGGCTCGATAGTGAGTGAGTGCGGCATCGTGGGCGCCCAGAGCCTGATAGGCCACCGCCAGATTGCCGTGCGTGGCCGCTTCTGCGCTGCGATCGTGCACCGCCTGGTTGATGGCCAACTCCTGCTTGTGGTACTTCACAGCCGCCTCGTAGGATCCGGCCATGTGCGCCATCCGAGCCATGTTTCCATACGCCCTTCCCATGCCCGTCCTGTCGCCCAGGGAGCGAGCGATGCCCAGGTGAGCCTGGTGCAGCTTTAAGGCCGCATCATGGGAGCCCAGCATTTGGTAGACAATGCCCAGATTAGAGCAGGCTCTGCCCTCGCCCAGCTTATCCCTCGCCGCCAGCGCCATGGCCAACTGGCGTTCGTGGAACCTCTTGGAGGCACTGGCATCGCCGGCACAGCGCGCCGCATGACCCAATCCCGCATAGGCGGCCGCCTCCATGGAGCGATCGCCCAGCGCCTGGGCAATACGCAGCACCTGCTCGTGACACGCGGCCGCCTGGGTGAACTGACGCCGCTGATGGTGAGCAGATCCTAGATTGGAGTAGGCCCTCGCCTCCTCCACCTGGTCGTGCAGCTTGCGTGCTAGTCTCAGGTGCTGCGAGTGGCAATCCAGGGCCGCTTCACACTCGCCGAGGGCCAAGTAGACTGCTCCCACGTTGCCGATCTCCCGGGCCTCCTGCAGCCGGTCTCCCAGCTGCTTGAATAGCTGCACGCACTGTTTGTGGGAGGCCAGCGCGTTGGGATAATCTCCGCTAGCCGTGTACACGTGGCCCAGCGAGGTGAGGGCAGCAGCCGCTGCCTGCGTGTCCTTGCACTTCATGGCCAGCACCAGTTGGTAGCGATGGGCAGTCAGCGCCTCCTTGTGAGCTCCCTGACTGAAGTAGGCGGAGCCGAGGTTGCCGTGCGCCCGGCACTCGCCCGCCGTGTCGCCCAGGGACTTGGCCACCGCCAGATCCTGCTGCATATAGCCGATGGCTTGGTCCAGCTGATTCAATGCCCAGTGGGCGGAACTCAGGGCGCTGAACACGGAGCCGCGCAGCTTCAGAGAGCAACTGCCGATCCGCAGGGCAGCCTCCAGAACCGACACCGCCGCCGGATACTGGGCAGCCTGCAGCAGCTCCTGGCCCACCACCGAGCTGACCACAAACGGAGACTCTTGCAGCTGCATGGTGCGCAGCTGCTGCAGCGTTGGCTCCAGGGCCGTCCTCAGTGGACTCTTTAATGAGGCCTCCACAAGGCCTCCCATTAGCTGCTTGTTGGTCGGTTCCTGGGACAAGCCGGAGGCAAAGGAGGCCAGAGCCTCGCCGTAGCGTCCGAGACACTGGAGGGCCACGCCTTGGCGAAAGTAAGCCTTTGGCCACTGCGGGCACAAGTCCCGGGCCTGCGTAGCATCCTGCAGAGCGGCTGTGAACTGACCCTGTTTAAGTAGCGCCGCCGATCGATTGCTGTAGAGGATGTGGTTGCCGGGATCCAGCTGCAGGGCATCCGTGTACAGAAGCACCGCCGTGGCAAAGTCACCGCTCTGGCAGGCGCCATTGGACTGACGAACCTTCTCCAGGAAAAGAGCACGGTTCGCGGCGGGCAGCTCCGGCGTGCATTCCGGCTCGTTCTGGAGGAGATTCAAGAGTGAATAAGTTGGATTAAAGCTTGGAGATAAATGCAAGAGATATGGAAGTTTATATAGAAGTCATTAAGGAGTAATAGAAAGGCATACATCAAACTTATGGTTTGGATTTAAAGGAACACCAGTCAAACGTAAGTTTTAGGTGCTACTTTGCATTAGCATTGATTTTGGGCGAAATTTCTGGGGAGGAGGATAAGGTGGAGGAGCATTCCACAGGGCGATGGCCTAAGTAGAGCAATAAACACAACTGTACAGATGTGGAAAAGTGGATAACTCCAGGGGCGGGCGGAGAAATGACTGTGCTGGGGGAATTCGCAGAGGAGCGAGAATTGAGGAAAGCGTCTGGATGATTGCACATCTGCCGCAGTTATTGGGAAGCACAGTGGATAAAGGTGAGTAATTTAAGAAGAAGCCTTTTATAAATACCTTAAAAAAGTAAAGATTAATTTATTGAACTAGAAATTTGTTGCAGTTTACCTTATTTTTCCTCTAAATGATAAAAAGGAACTAAGTTGAGTTAAAGTAAAGTTAAACTCTCTATTTAAGAACTCAAATTAATCGAGTTAATGCAGTGTGACACCCGCAAGAGCAAGGAAAACCTTTAATTTAATCCAAATAAGGAAGATATTATAGAAATTTTATTATGAAAAGGGAATATCTAGTAGATAGTACATATATCTATGTAATTAATATTTTCTGGAGTTTCCTTTGTTCTTTTTAGTTCACTTTCGTTTATCGCAGCTCCTTTGATATTCTATAAAAATATTCCTCATATATCCCATTGATTTTTGTACCTCTAACCACTGTGCAGTCGACACTGGGTTGTAATTATGTTAAATGCCGACGCACCAGCTTCGCGGCTAAGTCGCCAGCCCTCGGAACACAGGTATGCGGCCACCGAGTCACGTTTCCCGGCCAACTGCTGTTCGCTCCCAGATCTCAGCTCCTCAGCTCCGCAGCTCCTCAACTCCACAGCTTCACAGCTCCCGATCCTGTTCGCTGGCCGTCAAATGCGGAAGCAATTCCACGAATTCGTGGCCCAAGAACTGAGCCACGACTGGTGGTGAATCAGTAGCCGCGGCTAGAGCCGAGGCCTTTTTGGGCATAGGCCATGGTCACGGCCATTGCAGGGACGAGACAAGACGAGACCGTGACAACGACGTGGAAATTTTTACATATTTTTTGAAGCAATTAAATGCAATGAGTATGCAAATGCATTAGGCCGCCACCGAAACGGCGACCGAGTCCCACTGCCACGACGTCCAGTCCTTGGCCAGGAAACGTGGCCGGGCAAGTGCTGATGCAGCCTGCTGTCGCTGGCGGGGCGTGAGTTACGGATAACGTGCTTAGATTGGCCTTCTGGCCGGGACAAGCCTGGACCTGAGCCTAAGCCTGAACCTGAACCTGAACCTGAAGCTGTGGCTGTGGCTAAACCTGGCCTCGCGAATAAATCAGCCAGCAACAAAGTATCTGACAGATGCAGAACGCAATTTTCGCTTTATGCCGCTTATAAAAGCCGGCAACGGACTTCACCTCAGCGATAAGCCCCAAATGAAGAGGGCGTTACCAAAAAGAAAAACATCGAAGCCAAACGAAATGAGCAACGAAGGCTGACTTGGATGACTGACTTAAAAAATACCCTGAATTTTAAGCTAATAGAAATAATAACCTTTGCCTTGGGAAAGGGTATCAAGACGAGTACAGAGAATCTCCACCGCGTTGGCGGTGCTAGCCGAGTAGATCTTTGCAGACGAGATTGCGGAACGGCTGCCAATGGTCAAAGTCGGAGCTAAAGTCAAAGTCAAAGTCAAATAAACACGCACAGAGAGGGTGAGGAACATGCCCATGCCCTCAAAAACGAACGGCAAAGATCTGCGGCAGGAAGGGAGCGCCGACGGAATGGCATTAGCAGATGTTATCACCCTCCAACTAAAATAATAATAATAATAATAGCAGACAGTCTGATGGAGTTAAGGGGAACTTGTAGCGGAATGTCGATGGCTTAGGATAAGCCCAAACTGTGGGAATGCTGGGCAAGAGCTCAGAGATCCAGTGATGACAGATGGGTAGCATTTCTTTTATGTATTTTTATATGTTTTGGAAATAAGTATATCTGTAAACCCTTCCACCAAAGATTAACCTTTAAAAGTGGTTTAAAATCGAAGCTAAGAGTAATTTTTTTTTAATGGTTAAATGCTTTGCTGTGTTCTTGTAAATTAACTAAGGAAATGCGGAATTTCTAGAGCCCAAAATAATAAAAAGAATGCCTAAACTCGGTAATTTTAAGGATTGTTAAGTTCTGGAAGTTATAATAAATATTTATAATAAATCTTTAAACTATTTTTACTAATGTATGTCCAAAAGTTATGTAAAAAAGGTCCTGCCACCTCATATGACTTTTTTGTGGACTTTTTCCGAGATCACTGGTAGTATTTTCCTCTTTTGTTGGTCCTCTAATTAACTGCTTTCCCTTCCTTTTATCTGACTTGAATTTCCGCAGTTTTTTTTTTACATATTCTGCCTTTTTTCTTCCCTTTTTCCTGGACCTGGACCAAGCTGTGTGTCAATTTAGGAATTGGCGCCCAAATGGCACATAGAGAAGTCATGTAAAGTGATACGCTTGCCATCTCGCTCCAGCAATTCCAGCTAAATTGGCAGCAGCAACTGCGGTGCAACAGTAACTGCAACAGCAACAGCAACTGCAACAGCAGCAGCATCTTAGAAAATAGTCGAGAAGACGGCCAAGAATTTTATGCAACGCGAAAGGGAGAAACAGAGGATCGAGGCGGAGATAGAGATAGAGAGAGAGAAAGGAAGTCGGCGATGGAATTCAGGAATGCCAGAGAAAAACCTGCGATTCGAGAACTGGTCGCCGTTTGTTGGCTGTCCGCCCAACACAAAAAAAAAAAGAAACGAGAAATACCTTCCTTTCTTAGGCAAGTCAAAGTGTATATACTTTAGGAGTTCCATTTGTTTGCTAAAATTTAATTCAATTTTAATTAAAATTTAAAGTATTGACACTTAAAATGTCTAGAAAATTTATATTAAAAATAAAGTAACAATCAATAAAAGAATGTTTTATTTTATATATTTTTTCCAATATATTTTTTATCAAGGTGTCTGCAGTCTTGTAGATTTTCCCCATCGTTTAATATATGTAAAATCTAAAACCTTTATAGACTGTAAATTAATTAAAAGAGACTAAAGGGAATGGATCGTTTTAAAACTAAGCTAGTAAAAAGCTTAGAAACAAACCCAACCATACAGATGGACATGTCTAGATCGACTTGCCTGCAAATGCTGATCAAAAGTAATCCCTTATAATAATAATACTGTTACAAACTTCTTAACAAAATTATAGTTCCTCCTGTAAGGGTAACAGAAGAGTAAAAAAAAAAAGCGCAGAGCAAGACAAAAAGTGGCACCCATAGATGCACTCGGGCGGTTTGCCTGGAACCATGGAGTGTTTTGGGTTGTGTGTGTGAGTGGAGAGTTGGGAGTATGTGTGTGTGTTGGCCAAGTTTAGAGCCTGCCGCTGTGTGTGTGCTTGTGTTAGCCCCAGAGGCTGGCCAAGAGAGCAGCTTCGATAAAGTCCGTCCGTCGCATTGGAATGTGAACAATTTCACGATTGCTTGTGGCGCACATTGGCATGTTCTGCGCTCAACTTGAGAATTTTGTTGCAATTTAACGCGTAATAAAATAATTAGCTGCGGGCTCCGAAACTCCCTCTATAACCCTCCCCGAGATCCCCACCAGCCACTATTGTCTCGCCAAGACTCTAATCCCGGATTATCCCCATCTAAAGTCAGACGTTCAATTCTTGGTTTTAGTAGGTCTAAAGTCTAGACATTAGGGTGCGATTTATGAGTTGACTGGGTTTAATTAATGCTTGCCATTTACCTTGAAGCATTGCCGGAAATTAAATAAGAATAATAAATTTTAGAGTCTTTAGGCATTATCCCAGGCTAATTTAAATTCAGAGAACAAAAGCTACACCTAAGTGATTATGAGAGTTTGATGGTGATTAAAATATTACTCTGGCTTACCGGGAAGCTTAAACTATATATTATAAGATGCCTCCATCATTCCTGTTTATTTCTTTAATCTTAAGGCTGTACCCTTTGCATACCTTTCTGCTCACATCACCTTTTAAGTAAGCCCTAAATATTCGTATGTTTAGGCCTTAATCGAAATCGACATTAGTCTGGAATTTATGCACTCATTTGGCTGCTGTTTCCCTTCTCTCTCTCCGAAATTCCTGGCCACGCTTCTCCGATCAGGGAATCTCGAATGGCCACTTCCTATCGCCCGTCTAGCTGCCCAAAGGGAAGGGATGGGCATTGGGGAGCATCGGGGACAGGGACACTCGAAAGGCAGTCAGTCAGGCAGTCAGTCAGCGAGAGACAGGCCGCAGGGGTCTCTGGGATTGTGGATTCCGGACTGGTCTCTCGTCTCTCGGAGACAGCGCCAGAAACTTATCCAACATCGTTGACGTTGTCGTCTGTTCCTGATGTTGTTTGCTGCTGGGATCGCTTGGATCTTTTTTGTTCTTGCCCATGACATGACAGCGCGGAATATGATGAAAGGGCCGGGCCCAGACTACTCTCAACCTCAACTCCAACGTCAGAGTCAGAGCCAGAGTCAGGGTCAGGAGATGCTGCTGGGGGGTTAGTCGCAGTCCACAACAGTCGACGAGTCACCGAGTCGCCGAGGTTTTGCGTTTTGGCATTTTTATCTCTGTCTGCTCTGTTGGGCTTTTGTTTAATTTGGTCTTGTAGCTAAGCCCTTTTGTAGTCTTGCCGCTGAGTTAATCAACTTTGAAATCATTTTGCCATCATTTTGATTATTGCCTCTGATTGTTTTTTTCCTGCATTGCCCTGCACTTGCAAAAAAATCAATCGAGACTTATTTGAAGTAATAATTGTTATACTTGGCAGCACTAAGTTTAAGGTTTTTACTTCTTTAAAGCTTGTTTACAGATGCTTTCTAACAAATCTGATTATATTTGTAGTAAAGCTTCTTTATAAATGCGTCCTAACAAATCTAATTAAATTTGTAGTAAATTTATGAATTAAAGGTTGTTTGAAGTGTAACTAAAATAAAAAGAGAGCTCTGCTTAATTTATTTT
>JAEIIH010033885.1:0-30743 GCA_018904745.1 Drosophila orosa | reverse complement strand
AAATAATCTCAAAAAGTGGAAATTTCCCCCTAAATAATCTCAAAAAGCGAAAATTTCCGCTTAAAAAAATCCAGTTTACCCGCTAAAATTTAATAAATCAATTAACTTTAAATTAATTCTTTTTATACATAGGTACATATTGTTGTAAAAGCTTTTATTGAAAAAAGGCCTATTTTATTATATTTTTTTTTTCATTAAAATAATGGTAAATTGCGTTTGTGCGAATATACATTCAAATATTTCAAAATTTCTCTTTGAATTTGGGTATTTCCATAATGTCGCATGCGACATTCGTACACATTCAAAGCAATTTTTTAATTTAGAGGGACATTTGAATTTTTTAGGGGGAAATTTTAACTTTTTGAGATTTTTTAGGGGGAAAGCCTAATTTGTATCTGGCAACACTGGATGTTGTTTTGTTTTGACAATTGGGAGTAATTTGGCAGTTAATTAGTTAATTAATCCTGCCCCGCGCTCCTGTGTTGCATCAGTCCACCTGTATCTGTAGGCCAGGTGACACAGCTCGCGGAGACGATGCCCGCATTCAGATAGTAATGGCCCGCATCACTAGTATCCTGGACTTGGAGCCCAGTTGCCTGCTCTTCATTTTCAAGCTTCTGAGCTTGGAGGATCAGCTGCACCTGGCTCGGTGCTGCCGCCTCTTTCGGGACGCCTTCCTCCACCTGCATCGACACCATTTCCAAGATGTCATCGACAAGGAGACGAATCTGCGGACTCTGGAGGACTGGCACTCATTCCTCTGGCTGTGCGGTGCTCGCATCCGCAGTTTGCAGTCCTACTTCGACGATGACCACCCCCTGCAGTTGCTGCCGCTGATCAGCAGGCACTGTTACCGGCTGGAAAGGATCTCGATTCATAATGCAACTGTGGCCAGGGCACAGCCGTATCTGCTGCGAATGAGTTCGTTGACGAGTGTTCATGTGCGCAACTACAAGAGCACCAGCAAGGACCTGGTGAGAGGCATAAGGATTCACCTGCCGCGGGTGACCACCCTCAGCCTGGAGAGCTTCGATCGCAGGGAATGTGAGTGCTTTGCGTCCATACCTTGCCGTATTCACCTTTTTAATTCTCGATTGTTTTTGCAGTACAAGAAGTGCGTTACTTCAGCGAGCTGGTCGAGTTGGGTCTGTACGATGAAGTCACCGCCTCGGAGTTCGCTTTGATGGTGAAGAACATGCGGAATCTGCGTACCCTTCTGCTGGGCAATGCCAAACGCTTTCTAGTTACCAGTAACCTCAGGATGTTGGCCGCCAATTGCCGCCAGCTGGAGAAACTGTCGTTCCAAGACTGCGAAGCCGATCTGCTAGTCCTGCCGCAATTCTCGAACCTTAAATTCCTGCAAATATACTGCCCGGAGGAGCTAAAGACGCGCTTTTTCAAAGCCTTGGCCCGAAGTCAGTGCTCCTCCCAGCTGGAGTATCTCATACTCCATCGCAAGCGCTGGATCAGCGAGGAGCAGGCCCAACACATCAGTGCCTTAAGGTCGCTCCGGTGGCTTGTATGCAAGCCACGGGATGACTTGTGTGTTCGTCACCTGGCCGAGCTCCGGCATTTGGAGTGCCTTTCGGTGCAGGCAGCCAGGGAAATCGGAGAGTTTCAGCTGTCGCTGCTGGTGACCAACAACGAGCGGCTGCGATATCTGAACATCTGCTACTGCCTGGGCATCACAGACGCCTTCGTCCTGGACACGCTGGGGAGTCTGGGCAGGCGCTCCCTCCACCAGCCAATGGAGCTGTTTGCCGCAGCCACCGACATCAGACACGATATTATGAAGAGGGTGAGTTCTGGGCTTCATTCTTGCTTAATTAAGTGGTTAATTAGCAATTTCTTATACTTAATTTAGCTGCCGTCAGAGTTTCCACGCAAGATGCTCTGTCTGAACTTCGGGTGCAGCGAGGGAATGGCCAGCGGCGATCATTTCTATGCTGACGAACCGGAATTCGATCGCCAAGCTGTCTGAGATTTGGTCTTTCGTTTGTTCAACAACGAATGTCTCTTTTTCATCATTACCAAAAAAAAATCTAAACTAATGTAATGCTTCTTTATATCCAGCTTTATTCGTTACTTTTATCACTCTGAGTGGTATTTGTTTTATTTTGTTATTTGCACAACGATGTATTCACCTTGAGTATTTAATTAAGTCTTTTTATTCGTAATTAATAAACATATTTGTAATTGATATTAATTATTGGGCAGTTTTATTAAAAGTGGTTACATTTTTGAATATTTTAAGACGCTCACCGAAAGGCTAATAATTGGGCATTTATTTAGTATTTATTGTTAATTTTTTACATGTATTTTACATTTTACAGTTTATTGTTGGGACTATCGAGTTGTTAAAAAAAAAACATTTTAAATTGTAATTTTATTTAATACGAAATAATGATCGTTTTGAAATGAATTTTCATTTTTAACCTAAATTAACTTTTTATTCTTAGTATATAAATTTAACGTTTTATATTCTTCGTATTTAAAACTAACTATTTATAATCTTAGTATTTAAAATTAACAATTTATATTCTTAGTATTTAAAATTAACTATTTATATTCTTAGTATTTAAAATTAACAATTTTATTCTTAGTATTTAAAATAAACCCTTGCGATGTTATCGATATCTTGACGATACTTTAATTATAGAGATGGGCAATTCTTAAATAATTGATGGTCTCACTAACAGCACGCGCTAGAACAACAAAGAAGAACTTAATTAATTTAATTTGTAATAAAAGAACCACCAAATCATGTGCACCGGCTCGCCCAGCAGCAATGGATCCCAGTCGGAGGAGGGCAGCACCACGGAGCAGGCACCCCAAGAGCAGCCAGCGGAGGCGGAACGCGAACGGCCTGCCGAGCAACAGCTGAGAACGCCCACGCACGCAGTCGTGGCCGCTGCCACGGCCGAGGACATCCTGGCCGAGTATGGCAGCAACCTGAAGCTGCTCGAGTGCAACTCGCAGGTGGCCGAGCTGCTGACCATTCTCCGCGACAAGTAGGTGGCGAGGTTACGAGTAATGGACAACTGCAATATCGAATTTCCTCTGCAGAAACACCACACGCAGCGACTTCAAGTTCTACGCCGACCGACTGATCCGCCTGGTGATCGAGGAGTCGCTCAACCAGCTGCCCTACACCCACTGCGACGTGGAGACGCCCACGGGCGCCATTTACGAGGGCCTGAAGTATCGCTCCGGCAACTGTGGCGTGTCCATCATCCGCTCCGGCGAGGCCATGGAGCAGGGTCTGCGCGACTGTTGCCGGTCGATACGCATAGGGAAAATCCTAGTCGAGTCGGATGCCAACACGCACGAGGCACGCGTGGTGTATGCCCGCTTCCCGGACGACATTGGCAGTCGGCAAGTGCTGTTAATGTACCCGATCATGTCCACGGGCAACACGGTGCTGCAGGCGGTGAATGTGCTGCGCGAGCACGGTGTGCCCGAGAGCTGCATCATCCTATCGAATCTGTTCTGTACGCCAATGGCCGCCCGTACGGTGGTGAATGCGTTCCCCAAGCTGAAGATCCTCACCTCCGAGCTGCACCCAGTGGCCCCGAATCACTTTGGACAGAAATACTTTGGTACAGACTAGAGTTAGGCGCAAAAGCAGACCCAGACGCAGACTTGACGACTAAGCGCGCTTAGCTGCTTAGGATAGGTAGAGTGAGTTGGCCACCTCCGCTGTGTCTCTGTCCCTGCATGCATCCCCGCCCAGACAAACGCCAGGCTCTACTAATGTCTGCTCCTCTCTCTCTCTCTTCTGTCTCGTCCCCCAGATGGCATTTGAAATACACAAAGCGATACGAAGGCGATACGGGCGAGCAGCCACCAAACTATTTAACTTTTAGCTTTTCACAACTGGCTTTTAATGCAACTCTCAAATATGTTGCGTTAATCTTTTTTTGGTTTTAAACTATTTGTAAATATATAGGAATGAATAAATATTTAAACTGGAACTGCTGCTCTAGGAGCTCATCTTGTAGTTGACCACGGTGTCCACCTTTTGCAGGCCAGTGGAGAAGGAGCGCAGCTGCACGGCCTGTGCATTCTGAATGACAATGGCTCCCGTCTCGTCCCACTTGGCGGGCAACTCGGTGTTCTTCAGCGTGTGGATCATCACGTCAAAGGTGCAGATGCAGTCGAGCAGCGGCAGATAGCTAACGGTGGCCGAGATCTGGCGCATTACATCGCGGATCTCGTTCTGGATGCGCGACAGCTCCTTGGTGGAGGTGAGCTTGGCGGGATCGCTCTTGTCGCCGTCGCCCAACTCTGCCTGCATCTTGAAGTCCCAGCACTCGAGCACCTCCTTGCTGTGGGCGTTCGTGATGACCATGGATATCTTGTTGATCATGTTCTTGGCCAGCCACTCTGCAAGCAAGGGGGGCAACCTGTTTAATCAACGCTTACTTATGTGCATGGCCTCACCTGTACTCACCTTCTGTTTGGCTCAGCACATTCTGCAGGAAAGTCGTGATCTTCGGATCCTTGGACATCAGGATGGTCAGGCCATATTGCTGGGTGCTGTCAAAGTTCTCCGCCGGATAAATGCCGCGTTGGAACAGGATGGAGTTGATTCCGTACTCTATTTGGGCCATGAAAAAGAAGGGACAAGGCAGGACGCCATTGAGAACGCGGGCTTTCGATCGCGGCCAAGCGCCACTTACTCAGATATTCCACGATTATCTGGGCGGAGCCCTTGAGCGTTATGCAGTTCTTGGTTGCCTGGGCAGTCGACATTACAATAGATATTTATAGTACACAAACAAAGCAATATTTTCGTAAACTTTGTGGATTTTTGCTAAAGAAAATCGCCGCTATTTTTGAAAGCAAAACAACAAACAGTGTTGCCAGATGTCAATTTCATTTCCCCCTAAATAATCTCAAAAATTTGCCTTAGAAAAGGCGCGAAAATGTGGTCTCATCATTTTCTGTTCGCTAGAGCTGACTGTCTAGCCAATTGGCTAAACATGTCTAGCCATAAAGCTAGAAATTTAGCTATAGCTAAAAATTCAGCTTTATAGCTATAAACTCTGCTTTATAGCCGAGTATTTTAGAGAAAACGATAAGTTTTTAGCTTTTTAGCTTTATAGCTAGACATGTTTAGCCATATGGCTAGACAGTCAGCTCTGGAAAGCCAATGCTGCCCATCACACTACTTATTTACCGGGAAATTCAAAAATAAGCCGTTACAAGAAAACACCCAGATTCTTATATGCAACAAATTCAAAATTTTATTGGCCATCCTCCGGTTAACTAAAACTAAGCATGAGATCCATTTTTGTGCGCAAAAGCATTTCCGCGTGGCTCTAAAGAAGTCCAAGTCCATCAAGTGTCGTAACGGCCGCCTGTCGAGAGACCAAAAGAGGAGACTTTGATTTAGCCGAAATATACTTATATCCTCGTCATTCCTTGCACTTAATCCGAAACCGGGCTCGTTTCCACAGAGCTTTAGCGGCTCTGCGCTCTCAGAGTTTCTTTGTTTGTTGTTGGGGGAAAATTAGCGAAAGCGAATGGGGAAAATGTAGGGGAAAACCTTCAGTTGAAATCAATAAAAATCAATGATAAACGAAGAGGGGAGAAGAAGCCACAAAAGAAGAACAGGAGAAAATCAGCACCAAATCAAAAAGCAAATTGATGTTTTTTTGTAAAATGTGAATTATTTGCAAGTTTTTAATTAAATTTTTTTTCTTATGCATCGTTTTGTTTTGTTTTCTTTTTTTGTTTTTTTTTTTTTGTTTGTTTGTTTTGTTTCGTTTTTGTGTTGGTTTAATGGTTTTTTGTTTTTTAAATTAATATTAAACTTTACATGGTATTTTTGGTATAAATCTTTCAATAATTAAATATATAAAAAATTTGCCACTTAAAAGATAACTAAAAATAATCTCTTCGCCATACAAACTGATGTCAACATACACATTGCGAAAAAAATAACTAAATTTGCATTTTACATTGTTTGTTTTGTTTCAGCGCAAAATCATAAACGAGGACAAATAAAATAGTATTTCGAATTAAGTAGCTTTATAGTGTGTGTGTGTGTTTAAGTTGTGTGTGTGTGTGGTGTGTGTGTGTGTGGACTTAAGGCTAAAGTTACGTTTAATTTAGGTGTAAATTAAATACAATAAATTATGGTTAAAGAAGGGCTGCCATTAACTTAGTTTGAAATGTACACAAAACTTAACGTTAGTTAAAACGAGAGATATTTACAGGATTTATTACAAAGTTCTCGGCTACGTGTCAACCTTTGTTCTCATTATATAAGTATATATTTTTGTATATGTATATGTCTATGGTACAACAACAAAAGCGCAACAGTGTCAGTGTCAGGTGTCGAATCGAGAATGCTTTTTTCAAACTGTAAACTTCAGATAGTTTTTCATTCGCTTCGATATTTTCGATAGTTTTCTGTTCGTACAATTAATTTAATTAAAATTCAGTTTCAGGTTTCATATTTAAAATATTCAAAAACGTAGCTAAAGTCAGTCTGGATCTGGAACTTATCGCTTTTTGGGGGGAAGAAGGAACTCGGGGAACTCTACGGAATTTTGAAATGTTTTCGGTTCTGTTCAGTTTCGTATAATCGTATCGAATATGTTTTATTTTTATCTGGAGAACGGTGATGGGATTGGGCTTTGGTCTGCCGGTGCAACGAATTCTCTAATTTTTTAAATACACTAAAAAATTACAATTGTCGCCGTTCTTGGAGTGCAGGGTTATCAATCGATCTTATGTTTCTTTTTTTTGTTTTTTGTTTTGTTTATAAAAATCATAAAAATAATAAAACAAAATTCTATGCATTAATAGTCGTTATTTAAGGTATGTATTTGGCCGTAGATTGCAACAAAATATCTGTGAAGAGATTAAATTATAAATAAAATTAAAAATTAATCTTCCAGTTGATTTTCTCGTTTGAGTTTCATTTACTTTTCAACTAAAAAAGCTGGCTAAAAACCATTTCCACAAATAAAGGGGCAACTACAAGCATTAAATTGCGCTCTCGGTAGATAGAATTTTGCATCATGCAGAGGATTGTATAGAAAAAAGGGTCCTTCAGCTCAAGATTTCTCTTTGCTGTGGGAATTGTTTTGTTGTTGAGAAGGAGACGAGCACAAGACTAAGGAAGTAAAAAGTGAACAGAGTTACCCAAAATCGCAGGAAACGCAGGAGATTAGTCAAAAGAAAAAATACAAAAAAAAAAAAGAAAAACAACAATCACCAAATAAAAGTAAACAGGGAGCAGAATGAAATTGTTGGTTGTTTTTTGTTTGAGTTTTGAATTTGGGTTCTTTTTTCTGGATTGTCAAAATCTACAGCCAAGTGTTAATGTCTAATAACGAGTACGAACTAAAATTAATTGCAAATCATAAATGTATTATAAATTTGTTGTTATTCGTTTGGAGAGTTGTTTTTAATGTTGTTCGTTTTTTATTATTATTCGCAAACTACTAAAAATTAGATCGAAAACAAAACAAAATTCGGTTCCCGTTTCAATTGGTGGAGTCAGTACATTGCCTTTTCTGGGTGAGTGTGGTTTTTAGTGTGGCCAAGACGCCATTTGTTGCAAATTTTTGCTGCTTGCTTGCTTGTTGAGTGTGTTATGAGTGTGTATTCGTGTGTAAACTAACTTAAGAGAGCCTCTGTGGATTGGTTATCGTTAATTGATTATTGATATTCATATTGACATTGTATGCGCGTGTGTGAGGTGAGTAAATGTGGGCTGAGAGCCAATTGAACGATTCGACAAGTTTACAAGTTGCTCAGTACTTTTGTGGGGGATAGGTTGTCCCTTGTCCGGTGTCCGTTGTCCGTTTGTCCGCGAGTCCCTTGTCCGTCCGTCCACGTTGCTTAATAATTTTGTTTTGTTTTGCTGTTTTCTTTTATACATTTACTGGTTGGTGTAGGCGTGTGTAGTTGTGTGTGTGATGAGTGAGTTTGAAATTAAATTAAGTTCCTATGTAAACACTATTTAAAATAAACCTTCTATAGCACCCTTTGTTTTTATTCGTATTTATTTGATTATTCTCGTTTCTCTTGTCGCTTTGATTGCTCTTAAAACGTTTTTAGTTTAAGAACATAATAAATAAATATTATTAGGTATTACGAAAAACTTTTGTTAGTTATTTATTATGGTTTTCTTTTGATTTGTTTACTCTTTGTTGTTGTTGTTGTGGTTGTTTGTAAGACCTTACTTTGTTGCTTTTTGGAATGTGATCTCTAATAAAACTTGTAGTTTGCCGTTTTCAAAAGTGACTGATAATAGCAGGGGGTTTGATGGAGTGTGGTGGAGTGGGGTAGGAGGTTGGGGGAGGGTAGGATTTTCTTGTTTCATTTAACTTTAGGTCCAATTCTGCATACTGTATTTGTACTTTCTGTCTGCGTAATAGTGTGTAGTGTGTGTGTTGTGTGTATTTCGCTTTATCAACTATATTTGGCTTATTTCGCTTTCTTTTATTCAGCGTTATTATGTTTTTCTTTTGTAATTGGAAGGATATTGGTGAAATGTGCAAATGGGAATGGGATATTCCGTTGGTTGCCTTTTGCTCTACTTTACTTGATTTGTAGATTTCTTGAGTAATTATTTTATACTTTATGATTTATTCATTATTTTGGTATTGGGCACTGAGTTCGGTTTGTTTAATTTGATTTCAAGTTTCAAGTTTCTATTGGTTTTGCGGATAACGATACGCGATTGACTCGACGTAAAACAATCGATGCTATAGAAGTGCCTATTTTAGCAGTAATAACCTCCTTGATAACGTGTGCAAGGTGGTTCGGGAAGATTACTATTGCTGTACGTACTGTCGGGCCCAATGTTCTCGCAACGTTCGCCGACGTATCCGCCTTGGCAACTGAAAAGAGACAGGCGGAAAAAAGGGGTTAGTTCACACGGGTTTTCTCTGCATTCAAATTCAATATTCAATATATAATATATATAAATGTGTGTATACAATGTATATAAAGTACACAAAAAACTGATGGAAAAAACGGCCATGAACTGCGGTGCAGCATTCGCTTGACCACTCGGGGATCCGGTCAAAAAATATAAACAAAAACAACAACAAAAAAATCATACAAATTAAGTGTGTGGCATGAAATGATTTTTAGCAAAAAAAATGGGGAAAGTTTATGGCATCGAAATGGAAATGAATTTTCCCGCAAGGGTAGCGAAGGCATTGCCTTTTTTTTGGGATTTAAATCGGAATCGAAATCGAATTCGGGATCGGGATCGGTTCGCTTCGCTTCGGATCGAGTGTGTGGCGGTGTACCCTCGCTCCGCCAGATAAAACGAGGCGCTGAAAGACATTATTCACATTGCATACACAAAAAAAAAAAGAAAGAACAAGAGTGAAACACACGGATGCAAGTGGGCCTTTGTGGAGTTTTCTCTCCACGAAATTTGTGGCCTTTTAATTGCGCCCCTCTCCGAGTTGCTCTTTTCTCCAGAGTCCCGGACTCCGGAGCGTGTAATGCGATGCCAAAATATTACAAGATCTGTGTATATATTTAGAGGCGAGGGTGCTGTGCTGGCGTCTTATCAGCTGTCACATGAGAGAGGTTTATCAAGTAAACCACTTGAGTTTTTTTGGGATCAGTTGCCAGTTGGAAACTAGCTGGCAGTTGTGACAGGATACGAGTGCGACTGCACAGAGAGAAACTGCATGAGATTAGTTATATTTGGTTCTAGTTTGAAGTATATTATAATAAAATAATGCCACTTACCGGCAGTAGAACAGGTTCATATCCTTGATCATCCTGCAGGTGCCGTTATGGAAACAGAAATCGGTGAAGGGGCAGGGCACATCGGTGTCCAGATCCGGCCGAAAGTGTACTGTAAGGGCACAAAATTCATATGTTTTACAAGGATTTCCACATTTCTTTATAAATATACACATTCGCCTTCGAAACTGGGCCATAAATTAGAAATGAATTGGAGCACTTCGAATTGGCTGATGACGACGACGACATGACAAGCACATCACAAGGTGCTCGAACCCACGCAGAGATGGGCATTTGGCAGGGGCTGTGGCTGTGGCGATGGGGATGGCCTACACCTGACTCACCTGGAGTGGAGTTGATCATGATGCGGCGCCTGATGATCGCCTTGCTGGCCTTGTTCTTCGCCCGGCACTCGTACTTGCCCGCATCGGAGGAACTATTGAAGGAGCGCACAATCAGCTCGGAACGTCTTCTACAAAAAACGCCACGAAAATAACACAAATTTAATAAATAAAATATTTTAAATATTAAGTAAAAGAGGAAAACTTACTTGTGATGCTTGAATTGGTAAACGTTGCGCTTGCGATTGATGGACTTGTCGTCCTTGAACCAGGTTACCTTCGGCGGCGGCTGACCGGACACCCGGCAGACGATCCTCAGCTCCCGGCCGTGCTCGATGGTCGTGTTGCTCGGCACCGCGGTGATCGACGTGATCGATGCGTTCTGTGCTGTAAGGAACACCAGAGAAATCATTAGGCCATGCATTTCTTTCATCTTTCAAATCGATCAACAGCAAACATCGTGGGCCCCCTTGGCTAATTAGGCGGAATTTTCCACCTGTCTTTATGGATTTTATATGATTCTCAGACAGTTCTCGCAGTAAACAAAATAGCAAACTACACAAAATGATTCGCATTCTTTGGAGAATTTCGGCCTGGCGCTTTTTGAATGTTTTAATGGGCGTCGCATCGTTAAAAGAAATTTTCATTTGTCTGGCACTTCCACTTTCGAGGTGGAAAAGAATACAAAAACAAACGATTTATGAGGCGGAAAATTGGTTTAGTTGCGATGACAGAGCAACAGGGATTTATAAATTTAATTGCCTAAATAAAAGCTCTACGTTTGAAAGGATTTTAAGACATTTAAAGTAATCCCTTTAATTGAAGGTAGTTAAAACTATAATAAATAATTATGGCATTGTATATATATAGGATTTTACTTTAATCTAACAAGACACCTGCCCTATTATCACTAAACATTCACCATTCATTCACTAGGTTTCTGTTTTATGAAACTCCCTGTCAAGGCACTCCTTTATGGTTAGTTTTCTGAGGAAATCCATGCACAGCTGTGCTCCTTTTATCAATGATTAAATACATGTATAGATTAGACTTGTTCTAATATATATTATATATACCCAATTACATATTAGAGAATCACAACACACTGACTCATCAATGCCGACAAATTGGCAATGAAACTGTGCTGCTGCTGTCTTCTTCGAATTGACCATTCGCATTGGGCCGTGCCACTCCCCCGCCGGCCAGCGCTTAAATTAGCCAACATATCACGTGTCTGGTGGGCGGGTTTTCTTTTATTTTCTATTCGGCGGATTGTCTAAGTGCTCGTCACATGCTAATTGAGACCTGCGTGCGCTGTCACCCACCAGCGCCCAGTGATTCATTCACTCGACTCACCACCACCGATCATGATCAACCATCGATTGCCGCAGCAGTGCTATTTCGGCAAATCTATCTTTATTTCTCTATATTTCTTTTTTTGCATTGAGTATCAGGGAAGCCACTTGCATTGCCGTTATGCAATTGGCAAAGGAACATCAAGCTATATATTGTGAATATACATTGTATGTATAGGTATGTACATCCAAGTTCCAAGCAGTCTACAAAATCTGCGCTGATTTAATGCCCGGCAAATGTTAATTTATGTGAGGAGGATCGCGTGGCCAGACGAAGCTATCCATATGGATATATAAAATATATATAATGTGATTTAAGATTTAAAAATGTACACTGGGAAAAAATGGAAGAAAAGGGAGAAGGATTACAATATATAATTAAGCATTTTATGAATTAATTTTCATAGTTTTAAAGTATATTTCCCATATATCCATTAAATCCTTATGTCCTTCAAATTCCCAACCATTAAAGAAACTATTCTGTATTAATTAAATAATTACCTAGATCTTATTTTAAATCTTTAGTTAGTTGAGAGTTTAAGAGAGATCAGGATTATTAAATTAATACAAGTCCTAGCTTATTTCAAGCCCTATTTTTCCCAGTGTAAATGCTTATATAGAGGTGTATTTATTCTATACAATTTTGAGTATATTAAAAGATAAATTATTGTTTATAATTTATGTTTTGGCCCAGCGTCGGGCCATAAAGCAGCATTTTAATTGTGCGCGCCACTTTCTCACGCTCCCAAAAAAAAGAAATCGCTAGATGTGTGCGTGAGTATCTGTGTGAGTGTCCGTGTGGAGTAGCTGTGTGAGTGTATGGTTCAGATCCGAAACACGTCAACTCACAAGTGTCCACAAACGAGTACAACACAAAGTCGATTAATAAGAACAAGAAGGCACCCAGGGCACACACACAGTTTGAGATACTTTTACAGATACATCTACTACAGATACAGATACAAATGCCGATCCAGATACAAAGCAAGTTGACAATTGTCATGAGGAGCCCTCGAAACCCTCCCCTCTGAGCGGTTCTCCGCTTTGATTTAACCAGAAATCCCAGCCAGAATAATAAGATGAACATTTTTATTTGCCTTTTGCGTGTTCAGTTCGTTTTTGGCCAACAAAAAATTGGCATATCATATTCCTCAAATGCCAGCCGCCGCCGCCGCCACCTCCACTCCTCATTATTATGACTTAATTATGCGCTTAACAAGTATGTGTGCTTTTTTTTATTTTCATTCGGGCCATTGGTCTCTCGACTCGCAATCGGAATCGTTTGTTTTGTTTGGTTTGATTTGTCAGGAGGGAGGGAATCGATTTGGAGCCGAAAAGGATAAGGGAATCCAACTGAAATCCGATATACTCCAGCCGGGCTCATTGGCCTCTTGCTGTTGGCTTTTTGGCCGCTGTTTTCTTGGGTGGGAAGTGCGTCAACAAAACGGGGGTCCGGACCCCGTCCGGGTCCGGGTCCGGGGCCTACGTCAGAGCCAAAGGCTGATGTCGCGACGCGCTTCCGGAAAAGTCTGGCATGGGTAGCAGCTATGGAGGAAGCGGTGCCAAAGAAAACGTACACTGTCAAAACAAACAAATTGACAATGTCTCCGAATATAACATATTTTTTGGCACGTGAAGTGGGGTTTATATAGAACTTTTTAAGTTCGAATATGTAGAGTAGTAGTAGAGATGTTTAAGTTTAATTAGAGAAGTTCTAGAACGAGTTCTTGTAATACTTTCTGCCAGTGTAGGAAAACTGTCGTCGTCGTCGTCGCCTCGTTGCCTGCTGCTCCCCAATTTAGCGCACAGACAGAGGGAAACAGAGCGAGAGAGAGAGACGGCGTCCGGAGGGGAGGACCACGTCGGAGACAGGCAGCGACAAGGCGCATAAAAATAACTTTTCATATTTCAAATAATATTTTTGCATTTCATTTTTTGCCCGACGCGCTTTTCTTCTCGAGCGTGACGCTGCCGCCAATGATTCATGCAAATCCATCAGCGAACGGGCACAAGAAAAGCGGCTAATTTCACGGGGAGGATGCGCCAGTAAGGGGGTTCAAGTGGGGGGCACCAACATGTGGTTATCGCATCGAGCTGGTTGCACACAGGTCGCTTCGTGAAAATTAAGTCCGTTTGCATTGAATTAATCAGCGGAATTGCATGCGACACGCCAACTGGCGCCATCTGTCGGTCCCAATTGCCATTCACAGTCGTACACAGAAAAAAAATTCATAAAATTATACGGAATATAACAATAAAGTAATAAAGTAATACTGGAAGAATTTATTTAGAAATAAAGTGGCATTAATTAAGAGGAGTATTAAAATTTGACGAATCAAAAGCTAGAACATGGGTTCAAAGCGAGAAATATGATAGATTTATTCTGAAAATCAGCTAAATTTCTATCTGTTTTAGTAGTGATGTTAAAACTACAAGTAATTGAGAATTCTTTTACCAAAGCAAAAGTTTATTAAACTTTAATCTCTTTACTTTAATTACAATTATTCTCCTCTTTTTCCAGTGTATACCATTCATTCACCGCATTCAATTTACATAGTCATTACCACTCTAAACCTCATTGTTCCGATATGGGTTTATCCCAAAATTGTGCAATGTGAAATGCGCTTTTTGCCTCGAAAAAGAAATATATACGCATATATGTGTGAATCTTTCAATACTCTTGGACAGCGAGACAATTTATTTTGGCAGCTCGGCGGGTGACCCACATTTGCTGAGATGCTAAGAGATGCTGCCGCTGTCAGCGGAAGTTTTTCCAAAAAAATAAAATTCATATAAATTTCCCTCGGTTTTCCTCCGGCTGGGGGTTTTATTTATGATTTCGAATGCGTTCGAGTGTTATTTATTTGATTATTTTTGATTCATTTTTATTGGCTCGCGACATTGTGTCACTGCTGGATCCTCTTGACTAGCGTCTCCGGACACGCAAGTGATTTATCGGGCCATAAACAAATACTGCGAGTATGCGCATATCCATCCACCACACACTATCTTGTTTGTCGGGATAAAAGTTTACAGCCGAAGCACGCGTCTCTTTTGCCTTTTCGCGGTGGAGTGGTGGTGGGATCCCAGGGGGAAACCCTTCAATTCACTTCAGTTAATGCTCTCTTATGGTATTTGCATGATTAAGCTTCCAGGCCAGATAAGTGTGTCCCATATAAAGGCGGTTGTGTGGAGTGTGGAGTGTCAGCGAAATGACAATGGGCATTGCGCATACGCCGTGTTGGCCTAGGCTTAGGCAAACAATTGCTCACCTGACGCCTGAGTGTCGATTAAAGTGCATTGTGCTATAGGTGCTTATCTGTGTAATAGCCATTACTTTCGCGTATTATGAGTAAAAGTTTCACTGAACTTGTAAATGTTAATTTCTGGAATAAAATTTAACTGAATTTGCATAGAAATTAAAGGCTGAAAAGCCTTGATAAGTGAATTACTGCAGTTTTCTCAATTTACATAGAAATTAAAGACTGAAAAGCCTCAGGAAGCGATTTAGGTATTTACTACTATTAAAACTATATTTTTTAAGGTCTATTTGTTTATGATAAAAGTAATTATAAGCTAGAAAAAATCCTTAAATATAAATTAAATACATTTTATTTAACATCAAATTTCGTTGACCAAAAAATAATTGAAAAGAACCTGTGTTACGATATGAAAAATCTATTTTAGCTCTACAAATTTCTCACATGGAAATTACTGAGCTATTATCCGATGCTCGTGTCTCTCTCGGAAACATTTAAAAGCATTTTTGAAGGCATTCCAATACGAAATTCGATATGCCGGCAAAAATTCCAATATGCAAAAGCAAACAAACTTATTATTCCGATTCGTTTCGAATAAAAGAGCAACAAACAGGCGAATGATGATGATGATGTCGTTTCATTTTCCACAAGACCAACGAACAAAATAACAGACAGTGCGAAAAGATTTTCGCGAGTTGTGCAGATGGATGGGAATCGAAATGGGAAATGGAA
The DNA here is from genome assembly GCA_018904745.1 of Drosophila orosa. NCBI lineage: Eukaryota > Metazoa > Arthropoda > Insecta > Diptera > Drosophilidae > Drosophila > Drosophila orosa. Next base: position 15,323 of record JAEIIH010033885.1, on the reverse strand, counting down.
ATGGAAACGGACTGGTGGATGGACTCCTCGTAGATGCCTAAATGGATGGCTGGCACGTGTGGCCAAAATGCTGGGCAGAACTAATAAAACAAGAAAAAAACCATAACAACTACAACTGGCAACGTTGTCGCCATTTGTCTGAAGTCGATTTTTCCATGTTTGTTTGCGATTCTCTTCGTTTTCCTCTCCCTCTTTGGGTTTATTTGCACATTGCGTATACGCAATGTGATTTCCTTTGAAGCGGTGACTTTCCTTCCACGTTTTTTTTTCGCTGACAACTCAAGCAAATAGAGAGACAGTCAGGAATAATAACAACAAAAACATTGCATTGGGGTGAGGAGGAGGAAAAATCTTCGCACAACAAACAAAACAAGGCAGAAGAAGAACAACAAATGGAAACTGCCAAGATCCAGTCCAAGGCGCATTTTCATTAAGCACTGTAATCTCGCCTAGATAAGCGATAAGCAACTGAGAGAGAGTCTTCTTCAGTCTACTTATTGTGCCTGATCTGATCTCACACGCCCCTTTCTCGCTGGGCGATTTGAACTTCCCCTTTTCATATGCTCGAGTATTTTTACCCGCTGTCTGCGGCGTTTAATTAAGTCAAGTGAGCGAAGATCGCTGGCCCCCATGCATCGGCAGCGGCATCGGCAGAGGCATCAATTGTCTCGGCCTCATCCTCTAAATGCCAACAAATTTTGCTTCAGTTCGCCGCGGCTCTGATCGGATCTGTTTAGATCGGTTCTGTCTGCACAGAGAGAGAAAAGGCTAAATACTATGAATATAAGTATAATTTTTTAATTAAATAATTGCCAGCTTATTTTAGGAAATATTTATTTAACTCTAAGGGTATTTTATTCCATTAAAGTAAAGTTTGTCCTAAAAATATTTTAAAAAATATTTTAGAATCAATGAGTATTATATTCTATTAGCAATACTTAATATCCATTTGAAAGACCCCTTCTTTATGTTCTGGTAACTCTTTTACAGCCCAACCAGAAAGTATTATTATTTAAACAATAATATTAGTTATAACATTTAATACCCATTTTAAACAGTTCTCATTTTATGTTCTGTGTAACTCTTTTACCAGAAAGTCAGTATACTTATTTAAATAATAATATTAGTTATAACATTTAAGATAAATTTGAAACACTTCTCATTTTATGTTCTGTGTAACTCTTTTATAGCCCTGCCTGATCGCATTTGTTTTGTTTATTTGATTGGCTTTCTTTGTTTGCCGCTGCTCTATTTTCTCTGCTCTTCTCGTTGCCTCTTCGTTGTTCTTTTGCTTTTTGGCCCAGCTGTTATGCCAAACGAGATCTGCCCGATCTGCCCGATCTCCCAGATCGGCAGCATTGTGATATCTCGCCATTATCTGCATATAGTATAGTAGCTTATCACCGGGCCCCACTTTCTCACGTTCCTCTGACTAATGCCGCCGCCCCGCAAGCGAAGCACTGACCTAACAGGTGTCTTATCATCATAATGTTGGCTAATACAATGGTAATATTTTTGGTAATACCATCGCAAATGCTGCAGCTGCCGTTTGGCGATAAGAAAAGCTTCTCGGCTTAGTTGGAATATTTTTTACTGCAGCGTGTGATAATAATGAACACATTGAAAGGGGAAACTTCCTCTAATGGCTTGACTACAGATATTTGCAGATTTTAAGATAAAACTTATGAAGTCATTTAGGAAAATAATTGTCTGCAAAAGAAACTAAAGCATATTTATTCCTTATGGGCCCAATAAAATACGTATAATTACGGTATGCTTGTGCGCTTGCAATAAATACAACCTATATATTTCTCACACGGCGAATTTCCCAAAATAAATGGTCTAGACACATCTCTTTTAAGCGTCCGAAAAATCCTCATGCTTTTCAGAAGATTTATTTAATGGCAGACTTAGTTTATTACCAAAATATTCAGACTATGACCAATCAACTTGACGTTTATTTTGTATACGCTTTGTTGGACTTGCCAAGTTAATATACTAACTAAACTAATACAAATATTTATATATTTCTAGTTTGAATAGCTTGTCAAATTTATATTTTATTTTTTAAACTAAATATTTAAGTGGCAAATTACTTTATAATTTATTTAACACTGTATGAAATTATATATTTAATATAAAAATGTACTCGTTCCGTGTTGAGCTAATTTTATATTTATGTTTTCTTTAATAAATCTTTTCCAGAAAGTATATTTAATATTTTAGCATCACTTTCTTATCGAGTGTTTGCCCGATCTATCAAGGACACTCAAACTCAAGACTCAACCCCGTTCAATCCACCGGCTTATCTGCTCCCATTCCGATTACTGCTACCCCCCACTGTGACGCCACAGAGCAATTGATTTACCATCGCTAGACATTTGTGATAAATAAAAATTCTTCGTTTCGATAACGATAACGAAAACGTAACAAACTTTCCACGATGCACGTGACGGAGATGCGACAACAGTGGTTGACAGATGACGTAGTAGCCGGCTTGGCTTACTGTTGACATTACTGTTGTTACTGGTTGCCACTGCTTTTCCCCGATCCCGTTTTCGCGTTTGTTGGTGTTGGTGGTGGTGATTGTTTGGGATCACCTCTTGGCATGTTTTTCACGAAACTGTCAAAATGTTATGCAAATATTTGCCCCTGGATTTTATGTAAATTTGTACATTTTTCATAGTCATTCAGAGCTCTCGGAAAAATATTTCGCACTGTGCATATTTCAGCTTAATTTCTTGTGGGTTTTTATACCCTTTCGAGGGGTTATTCGAATAAATTAATATAAATATTTACAACTATTTTTAAGTGCAAAATAAGTCTTATATCGTTTGATAGGATTGATTAAGGAAATATTAACTGTTTTTAACGCAGAATGAGTTGTTATGAATACAACAAGCTATATGTTAGCAGAGTTATTAAGGGTGCATATCGATTTGAATAAAATTATATAAAGCTCAACTTATCAAGGTTAACTTGACATAAAAAACATTGGAAAACTTAATATTTTAATTATTAAAATACTAATAAATGTGGTAAAATAACAAAAGTTACCATAATTGTGTGATACTAACAAAAGACATGCTATTATTTTCAATAATGCAATGTTGTGCCTCTAAGAAACTTTTTTATAAGCAGCAGAAGGGTATTCATTGTTCGGATTTCTTAATTTAGCTTTCCTTCTTGTTTTATTTTGTTCGTTTCTTGTTGTGGCAGTGACGTTGTGTACGTGTGTGTTATTGTTGTTATTCTCCTTTCTATTTGTTTTTTTTTGGGGCGTGTGAATCCAAACAATGCGGCAGTGATAAAGCCGATAAGCCAAGGAAGCTGAGGAAGGGAAAACTGCTGGTGTTTGTCTTGAGTTTTCAGGGTTGGATCATCCAGTTATGCTGTGTATTAATTGGGCATACTTTCCCACTGAGTCATTGTGGGCTACTGTTTTTATCACGAACTACAGAGTATTATTACAAATAGCATAAAATGACTAATATTATATAGTCTTGATTGCCAATAAAGCGCAGAATAAAAGAGTGTGAGTTAGATAATCACTGATTAGATGAGTGAGGAATGCAATCACACGAGTTCTTAGAAATGGAAATACTTTCAGCGCAAAAAAATACAAGTTTATGTAAAAAAGGCTAAGAATTTAAAATATGTATCTATGATAATGTTTTAATTCACTTTAAGGTAAGGGAAATTTTTAATATAATAAAAAAAACCGAATGAAAATATTTTTTAATCTGAAAGACACATTATTTTATAGGTAGCAAACTTTTCTTTGTTTTTTGGTTTGCTATTATTAACATATATCATATTTTTTCTCTGTGTATATACACAAGCCCTTGGTGACAGCGTGTGATATTTGCCGAATGCAATCCGACGGTGGGTGACGCCTACAAGATTCGCCCAAGGTTAAGATAGCCTCACAATATGTCTCCCTCGCTCTTTGTCACGCTCTCGGTGTCATCAAAATCCCCTCTTCTTATCGCCTGCTATCGTCTGGCTGAAGTATTCTCGTTCGTATTATTTTTACGACTCTGTTTGATTAATGCAAATCGAAAATTGCAACTTGCAGAAGTTCACTTCAAAACGCTGCTCATCAGTTGGGCTTGGATGGCGCACAAAGCGCCTGATTGCTGATAGCCATCAGGGGCAGACCACGGACCCGAGGAGAAGCAGCAGCAGCAGCAAGACCAAAGCCAAGACCAAGACCAAGACCAACGACGACTGTCTGCAATTGTTTGGCAATGACAAAGCGCACCTCCCAGCCTGGCTGGGAGGCAGAGAGAGACCTCCAGACGGAGCAGCCGCAGAGGGCGAGTAAACAAACCATAATTAAGTTGCAGATGCAAATGGAGCTGGCGATGGCAATGGAGCTCTGGGCTTAGTCGTTCACTAAGTCAGTGAGTCAGGATGAGGACGCAAAACGTGGCCGATGATCTTAATTCTTTTTAAATCGATCAATTTCCCCCGACGACATTATTTTGTTGGATTTATTTTTATGCCAACCGAGCCCCACAACACGCAGAGAAAAGAACCAAGTATAAATCTTAGTAAGTCAAGTTATTAAACATTTTAAATACAATGAATATGAATAGTTGGGAGTTATTTAATAAAAAACTAGCCTGAAAGAATGGTTTATAAAATATGTCTTAATTTTGACAAAACTCTGGCTAGTATTCCAAAGCTTTAACTATTTAAATATTTCGAATAAATTTGATAAAACAGTATTTAAGATTCTACATAGATCATATTTTAAAAGTACATCCAATTCTCTTATATTTCTTTTTTTTTGGCCAAGTGCACCTTGAAGTTGCAGTCGTGGCCTCGTCTGGATTTTTGAGTTACGTGGGTGAGCTTGGCCAGCAAGTGGAGTGACTAAGCGTTTCTCCGTCTTTGTCAGCTTATCGCGATGAGGACGCGCCCTGGCGCGGCTCTAAAAATAGCCAGATAGCCGGGGAATTATTCAAGCCAAGCTCATAATAATAAGCCATTGCAATGATCACACCATCCTGGTTATGATCACCGGCCACCGGCCACCGAATCTAGAGCAGAATCTTGACCGAATCGAATCGAAGAAGCTAACCCAATTTCAGGTGGATTGCCGCAAAAGGAAAATGAGCACATTACCGCGAGAGAGAGAGGGAAAACAACTTGAGGAAAAGCTGAGAGCCTCAGAGACTCATCTCCCCCTCTTTCCCCATTCCCATTCTTTTATCCTCTTGAAGAAACTTATCTCGGACACGTACTGGGATTTGAGCCTGACTGACATTTGTCAGCGTTGTGAATCCTTCAGCCGCTGAGCCGACAACTTCAAAGTTTTCCACTCGCCGCGCCCGCCTTTATTCCATTATCAGCGTGAGAAAATCAACGGGGGGATAGGAAAAGCCCAGAACCCATTTTCTGCAAGTATTTCGCATTGTTTTCGTAAAGAGCGGGAGAGAGTGGAGTGGTGGAGCGGCGGCTGCAGCTGGCGACCTTCGGGCCTTCGCCTAGTGGTTCACACCCACAACTCAGCTGGCTTTGCTAGCTGTTAGCCATGGCTCAGAGTTTGCATACAGCCCACCGATCCAGCCAGCAGCACCTGGCAGTTAAATTTGGTGCATGTTCGCTGATTGAACAGAAATGATACGGAAGTCGGTCGGGTAAAATGCACAGAGGGAAAAGAAGCCTATAGCTAAGCAAATATTTAAAGAGAGGCAATGAGAGAAATACTCAAAAAGAAACAGAGACTGTAAAAACTTACTTTTAATTAAATGAAATCCAAGACTAGGTAGCTAAGCGATTTTTGCTCAGTGCACCTCAGTGTGTGTAAAGTTCTCACGCTTTGGCCACTTGGATTACCCGCCAGATTACATGAAAAGCGCCTACACACACACGTGAAGCGGGCGCATAAATCAGCTGAGCAGGAAAAACAGCAGCAGCAGCAGCAGCAGCAGAAGCTGAAAATGCAGCAGCCACAGCAGCAACTGCAACTGCTAGTTGGCAGCTTTTGAAGTTGTACGCACGCCAAAAGCGGCTTAAATGTCCAAAAGTGGGCAACAACTTCAGCAACAACAACAACCAAACACAACACACACACACGGCGAGTGGAAAATGTGAAAATGCCTGGAGAAAAGCGGCCAAAAGTGAACTTCTGCTGCGAAGAGTACTCGTATTTGTGGGAACTTCTCTGTGGCAGTTGCGCTTTTCCAACAGTCGTCGTCGCCACAAAAAAAAAGTGGAAAACAGTCGGCAAACGAAATTAATCATACGCACCATTGAACAGCGTGATGACGTAACGAGCCGGCCCAGTCTCTGTGTGTGTGCATGTGTTTTGGCCATGATTCGCTGGCTCTTCCAGCTAAATATCAACACTCATCATCATCATCAGCAGCGGCCAACTGCCACGCCCACAATTCTTGGAAACCATTTCGGCAGACGGCGGCAATCTGTGCAAAAATCTATACTTATCTGCTTTATATAAACGCGTATATATACGGATCTATATGGATCTGTGTGGCTGTGTGTTCGTGTGTCCTATTATTGCAGTGCCGGAAAATGCGATTCACTTCGTTTCTGAATTTTTTGAGTCTTCATAAATCCTGCTTTCTGTTTACACTCTCGCTCTCGAAATATTTATGGCCCTGACACAGCCTTGTGTATGTTCGCTTTCCCTTATTGTTATTATTATTATTATTATTTCATCATCAGTTAAAAGCCATTTGCAGTTCATTTAACTGCAGGCGCTAAGTCCAGGGCAAGGCCATTGCTTATCAACATTTATTAGATTAGACTTGCTTTATCTAATTAGATTTTGTAGTGAGCATTTTCTAGGCGGAAAATTTGCAAATAGGTATTTCTGGGGACTCCACCTGAAACTGAATTTTATTTATAGGAATACCCATTAAATAATTTAGGGAATCCCAGTTTTAATCTCATTTTCCGGGGATTTTTTCTGTACTAAAAAAGGTAACAAGAATCGATTAAAGAAATTAAGGAATCCCCTTTCTAACAGTCTTTCTTCAGAAAACGTATTGAGTTTAAAAAATATATCCATTCTTCTCTTTTCAAAGTCTATATATATTTAAAAATAAAATTCAAATAGAAATTACATTTGATTTATTCCGAAACAAAGTAAATATATATCCACAATTTATGTCTCTCCACACATCTGCAATGGATTTTCCATTAAATAGTTCTGAGAATTGAGCAATCTCTGTCATTGCTGGCTGTTCTCTGTTCTCAATAACCCCAGCTAACGATGTGTTGAAAATTTGATATGCCAAACGAAGAGACTTTAAATTGATACAAATTTACACTGATGTTGAGTCGATTTCACTTCCACAACCAAAATAGTTACGCGTCAATAGATCCGATTGGTACCCGCACCCCCTGGCCAAAAATGAAAATCAAAGTAGAAATCTAAATTCGAAACTGAATCAACATTGTTGTTGTTGATCGCCCAAATTGCACAACTAACTAATAGAATCAACGAACGAAATTTGTTTAAACAACTTTCCGTGGATCTACATACCCGAGTCGGCGGCCGTCAATCATTTGAGTTTGTAAATTTTGTTGTTGCGAAAATGAGAAGAATTGAAAACCAGAGAGAGAGAGAGATCTCCGAGATTTGAATGTTTGCCGCCCCTCTGGGCCATAAAAACCAGCAAAATAAATAAATAAGGTGCCAAACTATTACAACATTTGTGATGTTTATTAATACGAAATTAAGTAGCTGCCGACAAGGGGATCCCGCCAAGGTGTTGTTATGGATTCTTCGATCCGATTTGGAGGTGAATTTGGGTGGGTGGCCCCCACACGGACGGACGGACGGAGACTGGCTGGCCCACAAAACAGCGCTTTCATCTTTTCGTAATTAGGCGGGCGCTGAGACTGATAGATAGAAAGATAGATGGATACAGATACAGCTACGCTACAGATACGGATCCGACTTGGATGGTGCTTTATCTATGGGGCCCAGTGCTAGACAGATGAAAATTAAAACAGCAGCCGGTAAAATGTTTACAAATACACTTTCAAGTGTAGCCTGTACATGCATATTGTAAGTCTTCAATAAATAAGTTTAAAGGAATTTTTAAAGTGATACAAAAGTATAAGAAACTAAATTTATGAATGGCAAATAAATGATACAAATAACAAACACTTGACCCTTGATAACTAATAACAAGAAACCAACTAGTTTATAATAATAATAAGGAAATAGATATATATTTTGCCTTGTTCTTTTTTGGTTAATTAATCACTTCAAGTTATATATTTTGTATAAGACATATCTTGCTTATTTATATATAATAATTTTATTGTAATAATAACTAAGTCAAGTTAATTGGTAAGAACATCCCGGCTTCGTCTAGTTGGCCTGTTTGAACCAAATTCAAACGCCAGACGTCGTGGCCACCAGCTGTCGATACACACACGCACACTCAATTGGTTTCTAGTTTTTTATTCTCTTCTCTATAATTTTTTTTTTGGGAAATTCTAAGGCTTTTTGTGAGCTGGACGAGTTGTTGTGTTGTTGGGATCCGATCGCAGCCGTCGGGGGCGTTTATAATTAATTGTAATTGTCGTTGAAAGATTAATTTGGTTGCGCTTCAATGGCGCTTCATTGTCGGCTGGCTGGCCATTGTGCGGGTGGGGAAATCAATTTTATAAAGTTCTTTTTTCCCCGCTTCCAAACACACACACACACACTCGTCGACATAAATGTATATTTTATGCTGCGAAAAGTGCAATCAAGTGGTTAGGCGGTAGAAGGAGTATTCCCGCGGAGGGGTAGCACCACCACCACCACCAGCACCAGCACCACCGCCGAATCTTCAAAGGGGCGACGACGGCCTGCCCAGCCGATCCGATCTCCCCCCTCCTGCCCCATGCCCATTCCCACTGAAATGGAGCATAAAAATTGTGGCTATAAATAAGAAAAGACCCTGCTGCTGCTGCTGTTGAGGCCTTTTCTTTTTTCCCCACTTTTCGGTTTGTTTTCTTTTTTTTTCCTTTCGGACGGAGGTGCGGCTGCATTTTCAAATCAAATTCAAAGTTGTTGCTGCCGAACATTTCCGCAGATCAAAGTCACAGCTTGACAAATTCTGTGGAAAAAAGCCAGCTGGTTGCCAAGTCGCTGCTGCTAATTGCTTTCATATCAGTGCCCCACAGACTCCCAGACACCCATCCAGACGCCCCTTGGCCATCACCACCCACCACCCCCTGCCACTGTCCAACCCCCTCGAGACAGAGAAAGAGAAAGATCGCTTTTGATAACGACACCACCCCCTGGGAGCTCCGGTTGCTCTCCTTGTTGTTGTTTGTCTTCAACACCTGTAATAGCACCTCTGATAATTATCACTGGCCAAAGGCAGCTGAATCACCGACTGACAAGTGGGGATAAAATCCTGGTGAAAGACTAGGGGGGAAATCGAAGCTAAGCTGGTATTTTAGAACTAAGAATGAAACTAATTAAAACAGTTGAAACATTTTGTTAAAGGATTAAAGAAAATTTGTAATATAGTTAGTTAGTTGTAATATAGTTAGTTGCTTGATAGTTCGTTTTGACTTCCTTTGACCGAAAAAAAAGTTGAGAATTATAAGAAAACTGGCAAAAACTTAAAGTTAATAAGATTTAAAAGTGTTTATAAGACCTAGAAAATATTTCAAATTTTGTAAGCTATGAAAGCAATATTTTCCAATTATCTTTAGACAGAATTATACATTTTATATCACAAAACAATTATAAATAATCATAAATAGTATTCATTTCATCGTTTAGAATTCTCTGAGTGCAGTTCTTGGGATGTATAAAATCCAGGTGCGAGTACCAAGTGCCCTTTGATTTCGTTTAATTTAAATCCGCTTCAGTTTTCGGCTGTTTTCATTATATTTTTTTTTCGCAATCGAGGCCGACAGGGCGCCAACCGCAGCGCAGCCCTTTGATCTCTTCTCTCCCCCAAAAAAAATCTCCACCATCTCTCTCTCTCTCTCTGTTTCTCCCGCTGTCTCCCTTTCCCTTTCTAGTGCTTAAACATGGCGCCAGGCCCTGATCTTCTGCCTCTTGTTGTTGTTGTTGCAGCCCTAATTAGGCACACTTTTGTGTCTAGAAAAGCGAAAAAAAAAAATATACACCCCTCATCTGAGATCTGAGATAGAGGGGGAAGGGGGCAGAGATGGAGAAATGCCATCAGGGTCTTTCTCCCCTTCGAGAAATCTTGTCAGACGTTGTCGTCGCGCCGTCGACGGTTGTTGTTTAAAAATAAATTGCACATAAATTTATGAAACATGAAAGATTTCAAATAAATATTTCGTCATGAGCAGAAGCCTCCTCTCCTTTTTCTTTGTTTTTTTCTGCTATTTAATTAGCTTTTAGTTTGTAGTTTATAAATCAAAAATCGCTCCATGGCAAATTCTCGGGAATATATGCCGAAAAATGCACAAACAAATATTTAGACAGAATTGCACGTTGCTAGCAGGAAGCAAAACAGAAAACTGTGAGTGCGCGCGCTCGTAAACAATAAATACAATAACTAATTGCCAATGACATATAAACAAACGCTGCAACTGTTATTGTTGTTGTTGCAGCGACAACTTGTTGCCTCCGGCAAGTGCAGCAAAAGCAGCAGCTTGCAGCTCCTCTTCAGGCTCCAGGCCAATCATCATCATTAGCCACGGCCATTTTTGGGTAAATAGTGCAACCCTCTTTGCATAATAATGTGGATCGGCGAGCGCATTTGGTGAAAAGCGCGAAACATGCAACATTTTTGTGTCTAAATAAAGATGCGATGCGTCTGGCCACAACAACTGTGCTGCAGCTGCAACAGCAACAGCAACAGGAGCAGCAACTGCAACAAGAGCAACTGCATCTGCAACCCGGTAGTTGGCAGTTGGTGGCTCTCCTTGGATAGGTAATCGCCGCTCGAAAGTGGCCACTTCACATCGGGTAATCGTTCCGCGATCGAGTGCGGACTGTTCAGAGGGGGAAAAGTACTTGTGAGTTATTGTCAGCGAGGGGCAATACCACGGGGGAAGTACTGAACAGAAGGCAGCTTTGGTTGCCATTTGGAAAAAATAAATCTTTTAATTAAGAAGCACTCATAAGTAAGAAAATCTTACAAATTTAAGTGAACTATAATTAAACTAGCATGCCAGAGTAGGAAATAAAATAATGTAGCCACGAAACTAGAACTGAAAGCAGGCTTAACTTCATTTAAATTCCAAAAACTCTTATTTTATTATTAAAAATGAAATATTTGCCAATAAAAGAAGGATAATTCCCATTTCAAATCAACAGTTATAATCAATTACCTTTAGTTAGCTTGAATCACAAATAAACTTTAGTAGTTTAAACTTTCATACCTACCAATTAATGACTTCTAATTAATAATTAGTAATTATTTCACACACATCCGCCATCGATAGCTCTGCTGCAGTTCCTGATATATATTTCTCCGAAAATATCCAATCGCAGCTATATTTAGGGCAACAGGGGAACTACTTTTACCCAAAATGTGGGTGCGCATCATTACTCAGGGGTCTCGTTATCAGAGCATCCAGCATCCGAAACACATCTACGTCATGGGCGTAAAGTTCGCACATTTCTTGGAAGTTTATCTTTGCAGTCGCGATAGTCGCGATAAGGCATCTTCCGAGCACCCACACTATGGACCCCTGATTCCGTATGCCCAGTGCTACGACTATATGTATTCCGATCCACTCATTTGCAGTCACGTCAGGCGTCAGGCGACAGTCGACAGTCGTCAGTTGGCGAGCAATGGCCCCCAGAAAGCACATTTCGGTGTGATTTTTGTGATTTTGTTTCTTCGACCAACGAAAAAATAAAACTCATAAGAAGAAAAATGAAACAGAAACAGCCACAACAAGTACGGCAACCAGAAAAAAAACGAATAACAAGAAGCAAAACTGTCATAGGCCAGCTAGCAGATTTATAATGGGGCGCTTGGCAACAAGTGTACACGGAAAAAAAATTGAGCTTAATAGCACATTGATATTCTGTGAGTTTTTTATTATTTTGAAATCGATCTTGTACTATTTCATAGGTAAATTTTTAGATTTTGCTTTCGTTTAGGTTTTTCTTAATACATTTAAATGTTACGAAGAGTATACCATATTTTTCCTTTAATAATATTGTAAAAATTTTTATTAAGTACTTCTATATATCAATACTGATCAGTATATATTTTCCCCCGTGTAGTAAATGACTCGGGAGCGAATCGACTTCGACTTGCGGCTGCTTCAAAAGTTTGCGCCCAGTGCGCGGTGGCATCATTAAAATGTAAAGAGTTGTGCGCACAATTTCAGCTGGGGAATTTATTTCATACGCAGCGTGGGAATCGGCCGCCCGTCAATTGTTCAGCAGGCGCCAAAAAAAAAACTAAAATAAAATAACAGCCGAAAACGCACAAGACCCTGATCATTGTGGCTCACAGTCACAGCCGTGCTTCCTTTGCGCATTATAAACGCATTAACTAATGTCGAAATAAATCAACAAACGAAAATTGTTAGGGAAATCGCTGATCTGCCGAATGATAAATGGAAGAGCCAAAGAAGTTAATTCTAGAAAGGTCTAAACTGAACCTTTATGGTTTAAGTTTTAAGAAAAGTTAGCTTTAATTTGTTATTTATAAGAAGTAAAAATTTAAAGCTTTAAAAGTAAATAATAATTTGATTTATTTTTACTTCGATGCTTCTTAAACTGTGATAATTTCCACACAAAGTTAGACAAAATTAGAAATCGAATAATTAATAATATTTACTATAAGAACCCTTAAAAAATTGACCTTGATAACGACTTAACTTGTGGAAAACTTCATTTCCCTGACATTGCTCATACGCACCGTTGCCCGCGCTGCTCAGGTGGCTGCCACTGCCGAGTGACGTTCGCCGGGTGAGAGCGTGTCGAGCTAACTTTATGGTCTATGAAACGATCAAAAATTTCTATGCCATTCGGCTTAATTGCCAACCCAAAAGCGTGAAACAGTTATCAAATGCCGTTAACGATTTACTGCCGCAATGCGAGAGCGACGACGACTGCAAGTATTTTTCACCCAACCCACTGGATATGGAGGCAACGAGGCACGTGTCCGCTGGACTGCAACTAAATTGGCCTTAGGATCGGTACTTAGGATCCATTGCCCGTCTGCCACAGCCCAGCGCAGCGCAAAAAAATTCCTAATCAAAGTCGACGGCTTATCGGGTAACTAATATCTTGTCTTTTAGCCTGAGGGCAGGGCAAGATGCAAATTGAATTGATGATTCCTGCACCGAAAGAAATGTATGTCTATGAATGGATTTTTAAAGAAATAGTAATTACAGAAACCAAAATATAAATTAAAAATTTATTTCACTTCTAGTTTTCCATTTAATATGGCTACTTGTATTTTATTTCTCATTTATAGGGATATTTTTTTTGGTTCCGTGTGTTTCTTGGCGGCTGCATGCCAGAAATTATAGCACAAATAGCCAGAGTCCGGGGCTGAAACAGGTGCCCAAGTCAGTTGGCAACACGTGCCCCAGGGCGATGTGTTGGCTGCCTCTTCTGCTGCTGCTTCAGCTTCTGCTGCTGCGGCTAAATAATTACGTAATAAGTGGTTGGCAGGAGGCAGCCACAACGGGCAACAGGCACGCCAAGGAGCAGTCTCAGCCTCAGCCTCAGCCTCAGAAGGCCGACAATTGGCCGGCTATCAGGCAAAGTATGCCAAGAATTTCGAGGGGAGAGGCAGTGCACTTGGCCAGGTGAAAATGAACTGAGATGAGCTTGTAACCTGATGCTGCGCTGCCTTCAAGTTAATCCAATAATTGAAAGCTAGTTGCCAGAATAATGAGGTGGCATAAAAGCAGACATCAGATCCGGCATCTGCCATATGTACATATGTGTTGCCCCGATAAGTTGTAAACTAAGTTATGTTCAAAGGTGTTACTCCCCGAATGGTTTAAGGTAGAAAGATAAATACAATCTGGAGATTTTCATGTTAAATTCAATATAAAGTTGTCTATAAAATTTAGAAACTATTCAGTTGAACAATTGCTACCTATTGATTAAGGTTTTAAGAAGAAACACATTAGGAACCCCTGAGAAAATCATGTCTTTGTTTATTAGATGAATAATAATATAATAATTGTATTAGACAGCCCATTAAATACAGAAACGCTTTATTTTTAGAACAGCCAAATACCCTTTGTACTTTTGTTATTGTAGCATTTCTTATAAATAACACAAAATATTTAAGAAACTGGGGAAACCCCTTTTGTGCTGAGAGCAAAATGTTGCTGGTGCTGCTGCTGTGGCGTAGGCAACATGTTGCCGCAGCAACATTGCCGCCATGTGCACACAATCAATAATCGCATCGATAAAGATCGTTAAACGAAATGTTTTTATTTCTGGCCACGACAATTGGCCGGGGCGAGCGGCATCTCTGTATGAGTTATGGCAACGTCCTCGTCCGAGTCCAGATCCGCGTATACGAGACCCTCCTGCTCCTCCTTCTCCTCCTGCTTCCCCCACCAGCCAAGCCAGCTCCTACGTTCGCACGCCACACATGCGCAATGGCAATGGCTCACCTGACTGCGTTCCCCGCTCACCTGTTGCCCCCGCCCTCTCTTTCTCCCTCTCTCTCTCTGGTGCGTCTGGCGCGTTGTGCGGTAAATACGCTTTATGGGCTCCCGACAACAACAACAACAACAACAACGGCTGCTCTATGCTAATTACGTCATGGGGACGACGCTTCGTACCTAATTTTGCATTGTGGGAACCGAAAACTGGAAATCCAAGGTGCGCGCCTACCTCCCCTCTTGCATTTTCCAGCAGCGGCAATAAAAAAAGAAAAAAATAAAAATAAAAAAATGGGCATTGCTGTTGTTGTTGTTGGTGTTGCTGCACACCACCCAAACAAGCAACAAACAGCGGCAGCAACTGTTGCTGTTGCTATTTAAGCAAATGTGTCGCAGCCAAAGCCAAAGTCGCCGTTTGCTGTTGCTGTTGCTATTGCTGCACTTAAAACAATTGCTTTTGTTAAATTTTTAAAGAGTTTGCAGAAGCCACAAATTTTTGTTGTAATATTAAAGGCAATAAGTAGAAAAAGAAACTGTTTTAATATAAAAAAATGTCTCAGGAATGTTTTTATAACGCATTTTTAATGATATTTTAATTGAGAGACTTATTATTTTGATCATTAATTGTTTACTTTATCATATTTACTTTCTAAAGTTTGCAGTTTATTTATACAATCTATTTCCATAGTTTAAATATATTTCAATAACATTTTACAATAAATAACTGACGTATAACTGACATACAAACATATTCTATATAG
>JAEIIH010033880.1:0-32427 GCA_018904745.1 Drosophila orosa | reverse complement strand
AACTGTATTATACAGTTAGTAGCAAATAATAACAAGCATAATAAAGAAGAAGAAAAAAAACCAAAACGAAAAACAAATTTCGACCAAAAATCGTTTATGAATTTTTGGTCTAAAGTGTTGATGAAATGTTGATGAATTGTTGTTGATGACAGGACATAGGACATGCCCATGTTAATTTCATCAGTAATTTGTATGGACTGTCATCAACCTTTCATCAACAACACCGCCATATGTGTTGATGAAACGTTGATGGCAGATACTGCAGGGAAGCTTTCGGCTGCGTCTTCGGCTTTTCAGTATGCTTTCGACTGTGGCGCGTTGTGGACGTTGAGAGGCTGCGGCGAACTTCGGCTGCTAACAAGTGTATGTATCGATCTCAGGCTGGGTGTGTGCGTGTGTGAGTGCCGAGAGCCGTTAAGAAGTCTGCGGAGGCAAGAAAATCCGAGGAACGGGCACGTTGCGCTGTTTTATTTTCTTTGCGCCGTCTTACATTTCTACCTTCTTTTACTCTGTTTCTCTTCTGCTTCTCTGCCTTCTTCTTGCGCTGCCTTTCTGCTGTCGTGTCTTGTGGTCTCGGCACAAGTGCGAGTGTGTGTGTGTGCGGGCTCGAGTGTGTGAGCGGCGACTTCAGGTGCAGGCGCGTTGATTTTCTCGAACAAGTTTCAGTCTCAATCTGGCCTTCGTGTGGCATGGTACAGTAAACGCTCTCCCGGATCTTTAGATATCAGTGCCCTGGTGCCTTGGCTTGTGAATGTATTTGGCCCCGAAACTGGATTTATTCAATTGTTGTTTTGTGCTGAATTCTGTGTGTGTTTGTGTGGCAAAGGATTTCTGTGCATTTTAATAGAGGCGCGTGCTTGGATCGTGTGTTTAAAATGCAACAAGTCAAGCAAAAGGCAATTTTCCAAAGTGCAACATAAACAGTGAACATTGGGGACCAAAGAAACCTTTACTAAACGGATATACAAAAAATAAAGCCACAAACTCGTCTCAAAAGAAATCTATAAACATATCACACGCAACAAAAAAACATTAAATCCAACCAAACATTTACGATAAACAACTAAAACATCAACAACAACTTTTATTAAAAGAAAAAAACTTTTTTTTTTATCAAAAATAAATCTTGATGCCAAAACAATCCAATAATACGTGCTATACATAGGAAGCTAATTCTAAATAGAGCAACTCTTGCCGCTATAATGATTCTGTGTTGTTTTTAGCCAACCAAGTTAGTTGAACTTCTAGTATAATTTCTTTTAGCCATTTTCTTATGCTTCTTCGTATTGTAAGCTGCCCGGTTTTTACCAGTCCATTAACTTGTCTGTGCCTTTTGCACTTTACTTTTGTTAACTGACATTAGACGGCCGCCAAGACACGTATGGTGTAGTACCCTCGGTACGATCAGGGAATGGTAGAATGTAGTACCCTCCACACTCAACCGTACTCACTTCACATGCCAGCTGCGCATTTACGCTCCCATTAACCGGGCCTAAATAACAGACACATATGCGGCGAAAAGAAGCCACAACTGGGCAGCAAGTGCTTTGCACAACAATATGGCCAAGAGAAATGGCGCTGCCAGAAATAAGCACAAGCTGTTGCCAAAAAATAATTAGGGCTGCAGCCTGAGTGCAGTCAGTTTCGGTTAGGTAATTCCAGCCACTACTCTCTTCAAACAGTTTGTTGTTTGGCTTAGCTTAGCAGAACGAGTTTGTGCCTTAAGTCATTTGTTTATTTTTTCAAATCATGGCAAACAGAAATGTGAAATAGGATTTCTTAGAGGCCTTTTCTCGCTCGGTTTTCACTTAATTAGCATAAGTATTTCTCCGAAGATTTTGGTTACCTCGAAACATAAGAATGTTCCCAACGCATTCCCAAGACGTGCTCGGACTGGTGACGAGAATTCTCGGTTTGACTTCTTTCGGCTCTCCGCCATGGCATGCATAATTAAACAGACCCAACCCCATTAGAGAAACTATAGATAGACTGACTATCCGCAGCGATCGTAAATTACCTTTATGGGACGCGCTTTAATTTCGTTTAGCTTAATCTTTAATCAACTTGAATATACCTCCCAGCAGTGCAACTCTGGCCTTGCCCATTAAAAACTATATATATATTCATATATATATATATATACATAAATAGTGAACGAAAAAACCAAAAGTTGCCATAAAGAAAAAGAGCTGACACCGCCGTTGTCGGGAAAGGGAGAGAGACCGTCGTTGTAGTCGCCTTTGTTGACCTCAAGGATAACCAGCTGACATGCCACATAAATTGGAATACTAAATATTCGCGAACGATACATAACGAACCCATATTGTGGTTATATTTATACCTACAGCTGCATTTATAAGAGGTGAGTTGCATATTGAAAGGGCTGCGGACGAGCTCTTAAAGAGTGGAAGAGTAAAAGAATGGGGGACTTGAAGGGAATCGGAATAAAAGAGGGAACTATCGGGAGACTGGAATACTGATGAATAAATACTGATGACCATATTCTTTGGCTATGAAGCTGACATCACTACACCGCGCTAGCTACTATCCATCAATAAACAATAGTGAAGTAAAAACCAATTTCAGCCACGCCTCATTTCGACTCGGTCATTGCGCAAATATTCGATTATATATGTAGACACATGGATCCATAAACAATGGCATGCTTTCGTTTTATCCAACAATTTGCAATTAAACTTCGCTTTAATTGTGTTTAAATAATTGATTGATTCCTCTGATTGAGCTGAGAGTGGTTATGCTGTGGGCCATATATAAAAAAATCAATATACACATACATGTTTTCATTAAGCCATAAAAAGTGGCACACGCGGCCACAACACAGCGACAATAAGAACAATTTCTTTTACTTTCTATTAGACGAAACCCCAAAAAGAGCTTCGATTGTCTGTCGGCCGTGTCTGACTCGCCTTTGTTGTCACATTCATTCAATAAAGGCCAAGTCGACCGGGCCCTCAGCCCCACTGCCGCTACCCCCCTCAAATCCCCCGGAGAGGCGAAAAGCGAGAGCTACCAAACAGTTAACCTCAATTTCAAGACGCACTCTGAGCGCTGCTGTTGTTGTGGTTCTTATTGTTGTTTTTGTTGCTTAATAACAGAAACCGAAACGCCGTAGAAGTAGTAAAAAATTTCACTCAAGCCAAGTCAACTTAAAGTGAAAAGCAGAACAAATGACGTACAAGCCCGTCACAAAAATCCCACTCGTTGGATCTTTAAACAGCGCACAAAAACTTTATTTGCTCTCTTCTGTGGCTCAGTTTTTGTATATATATATTTTTTGCAAAGCAAAGCTATTTGGCAAACACAAATAAACTCGTTTCTTTATGGAAATTTGTGCCATGATTAAGGAATCTCGAAAGAGATGAGTTCTACTTAAGTAATTTCCATAACTCTGCTAAAAAGTATCGAATCAAGTAAAACTTGTTTTAGCGCGTGCTTTATGGCCCAAGTCGCGCTGCGGCTTAGTCATAATTTGTATATTGGTATTTACCTCGGAGCTGCCAAACGGAAGTTGCGGATAAATGTGGAAAGCTAGCCGTGAAGTACTTTTTACAAACACTTTTCTATAGAGAAGCCAAGTTCGTTGCCTAAGTCTTCTGATTTGTCTGTGTTTTGTAGTTGCGTTAAATTGCGATTTGGCCAGAATTGCATGAACAATTTCTCTTTCTATTAATAGCTTTTGACTCTTATGAAAAGGGAAAATAAATTTTAGATTACAACTTTTCCAGCTTTTTCCTGCCTAAGCCGAAGACAATGGCATTGAGTTTCGTTTGCAGTTCGATGATCTAATCCTCCATTTCACAGGAATCAAACATTAACCCAAACGCCACAAAGAAATCTATTAGTTGGGCTATGAGCGCACATGGCAAAGAATTCTTAGACCTTTTTCCAAGGCTTAGAATTGGCAGGTAGAAGCATACGAACACACCATAAAAAAGACAAAAAACAGCATGTCTTGAAATCAATTCACAACAATCACACCCAGGTAAGGGACTTAAAATCAATCCATTTTCATACCTGTTCCGAAAGTGCGAGAAATCAAACGAAGTCGGGGAAAGAAAATTAGTTTTGGGAGTCCGTTCTCAAGGGTGGAATTCGGTTAACTGCAATGATAAATCTCCTGTCTTATATCAAGTGTCAGTTAGCCATTAGAAGAGAGGAATGTCAGTGCGTGTCTGTCTGCATTGATCTCCGAGGAGATCCCTTAATGAGCTGATCCCGTCCGGGCTTCTCAGATTTTCACCGACATGCCAGTGGCTTATTATGGCGCAAAATGGATCTTCAGTGCGTGTCTGGCGCTCATCAAATCATTAAATAATTATAACAATTCGGTGAGGTCGATCATTTTCTAATCAACAACTTGTTTCCCGGTAACGAAAGTTTCCGTGGATTTTGATTTTCAATTTGGCTGTTTGGAAATTCTCAACTTCCGTCTCAGTGGCAGTGAAAGTGGCCACGAAAGTACGACTCATTCTAAAAGCGATTTAATGGTCATCTCTGCGCTCTCCATTTCTCCGCGGAAAAAAAGCGGCTTAATCACGTTGAAAAGCAGTTGACAATTTCATAAGTTTTTCAAACCTAGGTGGGCGCTTTCACGGCGCCATCTGCCATTGCCCGTCGATTAGTTACAATTGCCACAAATTTTCTTTATTTTTTTCTCCTCTCCCAATCTCCCCATCTGCCAGTCTTTTCTCCCCGCCTCGCCATGTTTGCGTGCGTTTTCTGTTTGGTGCTTATATTTTTAATTGTGAGAATTGTGTACGGAAAAGTAGAGCTTGATCGCAGGGGAAAAGCCAAACAAAACAAAAAACATTTTACGCTGTCATTGTCGACAATTGCTGAAATAGAGAAAAATAAATGTAAGCTCAGTGAGGAGAGTTGTCTCTCTGGTTTGATGCCAACCTATCAGGCTTCTAGTTAGCAAAAAACTCTCCCAAGACCCGCCATTCACTTTCAAGATTATCTCTATTTCGAAGCTGCCGAATCTCCTCCAAACAACTACTGGCTGAAAATATAATTCACATGACTGCTTCACACCGCCATATACACACAAAAGGCACATCTCTTGGGTAGACCGTCTGACTCTTGACTCCGGTGTGCATATTTCAGTTAACCTGTTTTGGGCCACTCACTCTTGCCTTTTTGGCTGCATTCTTGACGGCTTCGCGTCTTGGCGTCTTTCGCATCTGCGCAGTCAGCATCTTCAAAAGTTTCCAAAGAAAACAAAAAATTGGGAAACTGATACTGGGGCTTGGTGTGATAGTGATACTCTTGGGCGAACTTTTGTGATTGATGAACTTTAAAATTGAGTTTCAAAATGTATTTTAGAGGGCTTATATTATCTTTATAAATTATTAATTAATTACTTAGAAGCTTAATAATCATTTTAATTCAATGAGAACTTTGTTAAAATTAAAAATAAGATATTTACAAAAATTCCCGCTTGCACTAAAAATGCATAGTTTCTGTTAGAGAAGTCATTCGTCGGCCTGCGTTTGGTGATATAATCTGGACTCTTCATTGTTTTGAATGATAGCACTTCAAGAAATCACGGGTGTGCCATCATTTTCCCTTGTGGTTCTTGTTGTTGTTGCCATTGTTTATAACCTGATTTTGTTGTTTCATGCCGAACCGCTGACTTCATTTCGGCATTTCCAGAGTGTTTGTGGGTGGATCTGTGTGTTTGTGCTGAGGTGCGGCGTCGGATTGCATTTCTTGGCATTTCGACTTCTTCGCTCGACCAAGTCGTTTGTTTTCAGTTACCAAATCTTGAAAACAAAACTTTTCCTTGTCTATTTACGAATTAAATATTAATTGCACTCGCAGTACCCACCCACTTCGAAGCCCCGCCGCGCTTCTTTGCGTTTTCTGCTTTCGAAAGTGTTGGCCGGTGGAAGCCACTTGACCATTTTGTGCCCAGCTTTCGTCGGCTCTGGCCGTACATGAAAACAAATGAATGTTGTTGCAAGTCTGCTGTTGCCGCTGCTGCCGGTTGCAAGTTACCCGAAAAAGATAAATACAAATACAAGCCTGGTGAAAAGAGCTATTTGACTTGGGCTTGTGCGGGGAAAACGATTTCAGAAAAAGGCATTTACGATGGGAAAACTAAACAAGTTTGGTTATCTTTCACGGCTACCTGATAAGAAGTCAATTTGCTCACTATTTATTAGTTAAATATCAAAAACATGGATAGAGTCATGATATTTAACAATGCAAGGATTATCAATTTAATCGTATAATTCTTATAGTTTATATCACCGGTACCAATAGTTTAATCGATGATAAATCCGAATTAAACACTCCAAATTATACCATAATTTGTTTGTGATATTTCTTCCCTACACATTGATGGATATATCACATATGTATGTGCAACCTTCAAAGCTCATTAGACCCTTTTATTTTGCCGACCAATAAGACCCACATTAGGGCCTCATTGCCTTAGCCGCAACTTTGGCCACAAACAATTCAAGTAACCCAAATACCAAAGCGTTCGAAAAACAAAAAAACACACTTACATGCCACAAGCCCGAAACTAGTTCATTGGGTCTCTCCACCGATCGGCCAGCTGCCCCAGCTGGTTTTCCCTCTGAGCCCGATCTCCTCGAGCTCCGCTGCTCCCTGCGGCTTCGGCTACCTGACCATCGAAATTAAACACAAATTTTTATGTTGAGCCGAAAGATCAATGGAAGGTGGAAGGGGGGAAAAGAAATCACGAAGCCAGAAAGAACATGAATTTACATAAAAATCTGGTTTCTGTGCTGAGAGAGTCTCGCCTTTTCTCTGGTGAAGTGAGACTCATAACGGTTGGGTTGATTGGATTATGGAAAGCTTAGGCCCAATGAGAGTGAGTCTGATTGGGGGAACAAAGAAGCCGATTCTAAAGGGATTCTGGTATGCGATTTAAAAATATACATTTTTGAGATTTAAATATTTCGATAAACTCTTGTAACATTTTACCAAAGAAAATATTTATTTAATAGAACATTTTCAACAATGGCTTCCATGTTGATATAGATCATTATTGCTAATTTATTACGATTTAAAGTCAATCTATCTCAGCAATAAATTGATCAATTTCCTTCGTTGTCTAGTAAAAGTCTCAATTAAATTAAAAGAAACCCAAGCTGTGTTTATTATTCATTAGACTGTCTATCCCAGATCGATCTAATCGGCTTGATTGCTGTCCACAAGTTAAATGTTTCTCTAACTGATCTCAATTGAAGACCATTAAATTAGATAAATACATCGGCGTCTAAGCGGTTCTCCATTTCATTGGAGCTCTTTCTCTCTCTGTTTCCATTTCTGCAAGCATTTGATCCTCGTTTACTGTCCCAGTTTCTCCTCAAAAACTGCAAAGCCACTTCCCTCAGCCGACTGACACACAAACTAACTCAATTTGTAAAAAAAGGGGAAAAACAAAATGCAATTGACCTTCAGGCCAAAAGAAATCAAAGTAAAATAATATTTGGTCATTAGTTGGGCAGGTACAAAAACTGGAAACGTGTTCGAGACGCCCCCTTCCCGCATCGATTTGTTTGGCCAGTATAGTGAGCAGAAAAACACAAAAAAAGCAGATACAAAAGGAAAATTGGCAACGAAAGAAACACTGAAAATGCTCCCCAGACAAGTGCGCAAGTGAAAGTGCCGCCTTGGCTTCGGTGGAAAATCATGAGCTCGTGGGAAGATAGATGGCCAGTGCGAAATGGAAATGGAAAACTTAAACGGCGGCTCTAAAAGGCAAACAAACCGGCATGCCGCGGCGCACCAGCTGCATTTCCAATCACCAAAATCGAAAACCGGCAGCACAAAAAGTTCACCAAAAATTATGTACCCAGTTTGACTTTTACCATTTGCTCAAGCTCAACTTAGTCATCATCTTAAGGTTTTCGTTTTGATTTTGCTGTTGTTGTATCCGTCTCTCCGTCTCCGTCTCCGTTGGCCCGGCTAAATGTCGAAGGTGTCATCAATAATGGCTGCAGACCTGGCTGAGCCAACAGCAACCGGTTTGGTCACAGATCGTTCCGTTTTCTCGGCGATATTCGCTTTGCCAGGCACATGTGTGCCTAGAAAATATTTGAATTTTGATCGCGACTGACGCAGTGTGATGCAGTTTTCCTCTCCACATTCGATGGCGATTGCGAAACACACACAGCTTCGATGCGGATGGAAAAGGTTTTTCGTGTAGGATTGCCCAACTCTTTTGTTCTGTGCCATGGATCATATCATTATGCTGCCGCTGTGATACAGTGATCTCTTCTCCGTCAAGTTCGTTGCCTCAGTCTTTTGTTATTTTAAGTGTTCGGTGGGGCTTATATTTTGTTTTAATATTCTTAAAGAATTATTAAAGTGAATGTACTTGGCGAAGTTGAAGGGCAAATTATATTCTGAAATTTTATGGCGAGGATATTGCATTGAATTAATTTTAACCTTAGCATCATATAGGTTAATATATAACATCTACACTTATGAGCTTACTCAATGAATTTCCATTTTGTTATCTTGGCTTTAATCAACCTTTAAACGGTGTCAGTCATGGGAATTACGCAAAAACACACACCAAACGACTTCCCATGCCGCCCATTTTTATGCAAATTGTTTTCGTGAGTATTTCGAAACGATTGCTAACCCAGTCGTTGGGCGTCCTCATAATAGAGACAGACAGAAAGATAATCAACGACAAATCAATGGCCAATAAACCGTGGACTCTAAATCAAATAACCCCGCGGATCCGCGGATCCATGGACCTTTCACTCTCTTCGGGTCTTTCGCTTATTTACATGCTAAATGGATGTATAAATTATCGTTTTTATTATTTATTAGCCAAGCCGACATTAGCATAAAGCCAATGCAATCGGTTGCAGTTTGCAGTTTTAAGGAGGAACATAAAATAGTGTTTGCTTACTTTTTTTTAAGCCCCGAGACAACGCTCGTGCTTCCACCATTAGCTGTGATTATATAAGCTCAAAGCCAAATATTTTTCCAGGGTGTTGACTTCAGAAAGTCGTAAGTTGTAGCGTCGGGCATCATTCAAGAAATTTAATATCATTAGTGATAAGAAATTGTGTGTTTCTTACAGGTATATAGAGTTCAATTAAATTTAACTAATAATTCTCATTTATTTTAGAAGCTGTGCTAATGCTTGTTATATCCAATATTGTGTTACTAATTGTTGGCTCTTGCATACACCTAAATATTTAATTTTAATGAATCTTCGCCATAGAGCTAATGTGAATGCTCATGCTGTTTAACCTTCAATGGATTCACAAATTCACAGATTTCACAGCCAAGCTAATGACAATGCTGTCTTTGGTCTTTGGTTAGGTCAAAGCCTCCCACTCCCACTCCCAGCCCCGCCCACGCGGTTGCAGCCCCTTTCCCGCGGTGTGCGCTTCATTAAGCAGCAAGGTAAATAAATGTTGGCTAAAACTCTATAATTTTTGGCGCCTTTCCGCTGACTGCCACTGAAGTTGACTTTGGCGACTCGACTAAACAATGGCTGCTTCGCCCACACAAGCACACAGATATGTGTGCTGCTGTGTGGACAGGTAGATAAGCAGCGAACAAACAACAAACAAACACAAAAAACACGGCGAAAAACAGTTAGCTATCGAACAAGTTTGCTGCCTGGCGGCTGCAAGTCGCTTTCTGGGCCAAACCGCATAGCCGACTAATTGCACAAAAAATGCGGCTTGGCTTTTGGCTCTTGAGGCAGCTGCAGCTGTGGCCACAGATCCAACTTTAAACTGGGAAAACTACGGCGATAGAAAACAACAACGCATTGCATAATTCATTGCCCTTTTTGCTTATACATATTATTCTCTAATTATGATTTCTGAGCCGCGAGAGAAATAAAAGTAAACAAGAGTTGGCATCGCTATTTTTCTTAATTAGCGCCGAGTGGTGCGTGCAGTCTCAGCTTACTTGCAAATTATTTTAGCTTGTTGTTGTTGCGGTGCCTTTTCCTTCAATAAAAGCCGCCAAGACCTGTCTGGGGTTTAAGCCGCTTTTCAATGGCTTTTATTCACTTTTTTTTTTTTTCCATTTCGGGGCTTAAGCCTTTTATTCGCATGCAACAACAGAGTTATCTAATATTTCGTCTGAGTATCTGTGTGTATCTCATTGCAAACGAAACATGTGGCAGGGCGTTTGCCTTCGCGTTTGACTAAATTTTAAGCCGAGATTGAGATTTCTCTCCGAGACAATTTGCGGAAGTTGTTAATGGACTTGGTCTGCGACTGGTCTGTGTGAGTGAGTTGCGTTGGGGTTTTGTATTACAAATGCAGTTAAGAAACACAGCACTATGTCCACTGTGTCAATCAGGTTTGACTTACAAAAACTGTAAGAGCAAACAAAAGACTTGGGCAACAAACGTGAAAGTCAAATATGAAAAATGCTGTGTCTTTAAAATAATAAAGATCTAGTTAAGATTGCTACTTAAAAATCGAACCAGCATGCAAATGAACAATTATAGCATCGTTTGTTTTAACACTTTGTCACATTTTCCACGTATTTATTAAGCAATTCCAGGTCAAGCTCTTCACCCCCCAAAAAAGATCTTGGCCTCCACCCCAAAACAAGTTCAGTTAGCACGCAAATATTAATCAAAACTGTAACAACTGGCAACTGTACATCTTGTGCTAGCTAGTCTATAATTACTTGACAATAACGGCAACCTTGCGCCTCGATCTCCGCTTACAAAAGCGCTGCAAGGCGACGAGGGGCGAGCCACTCAGACACCGACACCCCCCAGGCACCTTTAATAAGACAGACCGACAGACAGACACCCAGACACCCCACACGGACTGAATTTAGCTTTGGATATGAATGAAAAGTCACACACGCACCCACAGACACAATGGCTGGCAAACAAGCTCAGCAATCACAGTCGTGAGGCATGACAACAATCAGCGGATTAGCCTTAAACTTTCGTGTTAGTCTAAATAATAATACCCAACTCTTGACATTTGTTAAACATTTATTTTCGAGTACAGCGACCTTAACACATACAGTTTGGATTACTTTAAGGTTCATAGAAGGTGTAGTTGAGGTAAATTTATTAGGAGCTACAAATAAAACGTGACTCAGGCAGGTGAAAGGAGAGTAAGTGAGGTAAAAAATTGAATAAAACGAGATATTTATTTTATTTTGTCTTGTTATGGAGAAATTACCTAATGGAAGATTGATGAAATATTGAAAAACATCTTGTTGTGGCTAAATGTAAATGGAAAAAAATTCCATTCTCAAATATAAGTAATACATTATGTCTTTTCTAGGTAGTATTAGTTATAAAAAACCCCACTCAATGAAGATAAATTAAATATAAAAATACCACCTGGTTGTGGCAAGACATCAACTCAAAGTTAAGCTAGGAATTCCCCTCCAGTCCATACTAAATTTCTCCAGCTGCGAAAGTCATCTTACCAAGATTCCATTCTCAACTAGAAATAACACATTAGGGCGAACATTAGCTTTATTTATGGCTCACCAGCGACTGCTAAGCTTAGTATATGCAAATTCTCTCCTGCAAACTGCGGCTTTGGGCTTCTCGAGGGACTTTCTAAAACCGCAGCAGCCGCAGAAACACGTGCTCGGATCAGCCGGAGACTGAGTCAGCGTGGCATAAATTCGCTAATCGTCTAAGTTTATCGGATGCGTGTGTGCGAAGGTGTGAATGAGGCAACCGGTTCCTATGATTATTTATGATTATTTTATTTTTCGTCTGTCAGGGCGAGGCCGTAAACTAATTTCCTCTGGATCATTGGATGCCGAAACGATCGAACTGACACTTCTTTTCACTTTTTTTCTATTGCAGATTGGTAACAAAACCCAACGCTTAATTGGGCATTAAATCGGGCCAATATGGACCAACCGACGGCAGCCAATTCGCATTGGCTGGCCGCTTTGCTGTCGTCGCTGCTGCTTTTCAATTTGCTACACACGATCGGAGCGGACGAGGCGTTTTCGTGTCCAAATGGTAAGTTAGCCCGCCTGTTGTTAGTTCACATTTTGCCAGCCCAAAAATGAAGTAAGAATTGCCAATTGCGTTGGTAACACGTGCACGGCCAGGCGGACGCAGGTGTGGCTGCCTACCAATGGCAAAGCCAAAGCCAAAACTTTGCGCATAAATCAAAAGCGAGTATAATTGCAGCCGTGGCAATAGGAAACGGATTTGTTTGGGTGCTTATAAGGGGCGTGCCTGCAGTTGCCAATTATGTGTTTAGGAATTCATTGTCTCTCGGCTGTTCTAAGAGCTTCTAATTGCATAATTGATTGGCTTTGATCGCAGCGTGGCATGATGGACCACTTCCGCTTCTTAATGTGCCAGAAGAAATGTCGGTGGGAACTAGTGGCTCTGACCCAAATTATCAACAATTTGGAGTCTTTAATCATAAAATTGATGAATTGGTTTCAGCTTTTTCGATTTTAACCTATTAATGTTAATTTCACGCTGCTTTTTCGGTGGCTCTAATAATAGCTGAACGATGACGGTGAGTTTCCCTTTTTAAGAAAATTGTTTCCTCAATGATAAGCCAAGAAAAGTGTTCTCTATGGACGGCGGATCATTAACACGCTTTGATTGGATCTAATCCATCATTGTAAAAGAATGCAAAGCAAATTATTTCCAGTTTATCTCTATCTACACTCACCAAAATAGGTTATTTTTGTTTGTATTAATATTCTGTACAAGCATTGAGCTCCATATTTAATGTTCAGTGTAGGCTTAGCCATATTTGTGTCATAAACATATCGCATACGTTTGCGCTATAAAAATTCTTAAGCTAATGACAAAATCCAATAAGCAACCTGCTAAACGAGTTAACGCTCGGCAAAACCTACAAAAATACGAAAAAAAAGCTGACCAGAAACACATTTCGGTAAGCTGATAAGTGTGCAGAGAATGTGAACATGACGGAAGTGGTGGCCAGACCAATCAATCAGTACGCCGTACTCTTTGCCGGAGTACTGCTCCTGGTGGGCCTTTCACTTGGCCAGTGCCGCCACCTACAACACCTATAGTACACCGCATATATATATAGGTAAACCATAACAGTTATAGCATATGGACAAACTCGTTTCTCGCCGCGTCCATTACCATTTTCCATCGTTCGTAGAATACTAAGCCGTGACAGCATATATAGAGAGTGCGCCATAAGAAGAATTTCCAACTCCAGACTTGGAACGAGATTTCTTAACGGTTTTCCGCTGCAGCAGTTGCTGCTGCTGCTGCTGCTGTTTTATATACTTTTTCTTGGCTTTTTTTTATTCACTTGCCCGACTGAGTGACTGACTAAGCTCCTGTCTCTCGATGCCAAGAGGAGTCCATCTTTTAACTAGCTGCACTGCAGCTTGCTGTGCTGATTAACACTTGTGCCAGCTCGCACACACACACACACACGGGCGCTCTCAAACGAGTTCGTTGCCTAAGTCTTTTATTTTTTAAATATTTTTTCACCGCGCTTCGGTTTTCTGTTTTCATATGCAGGTGTCTGCCTGTATGTCGGCTTGGGACTTGTCTTAGGTGCAGTCGGTTGGGTTTGGTTACACACTCACACTGGGGCTCGAAAAATAGGCCAAACTCTTGCCAGTTATTGCAGTTTTTCCATTTTGCTGTTGCATATTGATCGATGCTAATAAACCGATATCGAAAGATATATATATGGGCTAAGAATGGGAGACTGTTGTTTACGACATTTTTTGTTTTATGACTCAACTAATGGAATTATGATGCTTAGGCTATTAGCTGTCAGTTGGCTCTTCACAGATTTATGGTGATTGTGTTGAGGGGGTATCCAAGGCCGCAATTAAAAATAAATAAGTTGACGCTTAGGAATTTTGTTCAAACGTATAGGAAATCAAGAGTCTATTGGCTGTAATAGGAATAAAAGAAAATTCAGATTGACTGCGATTTGTGTTGTTGTTTTAAATTTTGATGATCAAACTTGCCACATCATATCGAACTTCCTCTCGTTATAAACCACACTATTGGTCAAGTTACTAAACTACAGTAAAAATTACAATAATAAATTAACTCTCTATAAAATAAACTCTCGTTATAAGTACATTTCTAATGAATATTCCTACGAGACCACATCCAATACCCTAAGAAATCAATTTTCTGACCCAACTAGAAGTTGTACCGCCGGCGGCCGTTGGCGGCGACTTGGGAGTCGGGCCTAACGGTAAAAGCCTCAAATTGATGACGACCAACTGACAAACATTCACAACTCACTCCTCGCTCCTCACGAAGTCGATCGTGAAGACTTCTAAGTCCACAACTTCCACACTTTTGGCCACGCTTGAGTAATCGCCGCCGAGCTGCCAAGAGTTTCGAGCTAATTAAACGGCGAGTTCTTTGCGGCTTCTTCTGCCGCCAACCATCCAGCCGTGTACACTGGCAGAAAAACGTATAAACGCTTCGTGGCTGATAACCGTTTCTGGGTCGGCAGGCACACACTTGGATTAGATTTATGAATGAGCGACACCTAATTTGTAAGGAAGTTTAGGTTTTGTTGTTTTATTTATGATATTGAGGCGCTTTGAAAACCATAAAGCATGAAATGCGCGTGTGTTCAGTCAAATTAAACAACATTTTCCACATTTGGTGGCACATGAGTTTGGCCAGGGGAAGCCGGCGTTTTTCCACCTGACTGACCTCTGTGGGAACTAAAGAAGGAAGCCACATCAGCTATAAGAAACAAAATTCAATCAAGGGTTAAGTAATTAGCTGAATAATTAGCAAACATCACTTCCAAGAAGAACCTTTGGAGCTTTCCACGCACTCACTGAAATTGAGATCTTATTTTCTCGCAGCTTCTTCTTTTTCGTAGAGATTTAATGGCCAAGATAACGAATTTCTCGGCTGGCAATGGGGTTAATGAAATGAGCACAGTGAAGAAGATTTATTGCCAACCAGCGTCGAGTTTTCACTTTTCCCTTTATATTTTACTTTTCTTTAAGCAGAATAATTACAAGAATTTCGAAATAGCAAGTCGAAAACCGGGCATGACATATATTACTTCGAAATATGGGTAGTACGTGTGCGGTTAGATACCATCATCACTTACGAAATTGAGCTATAAGTGGGGTTAAGTACAGGAACTCGTATTTTAAAGGTTTAGAAATCTATTTTTACA
Organism: Drosophila orosa; assembly: GCA_018904745.1. Taxonomy (NCBI): domain Eukaryota; kingdom Metazoa; phylum Arthropoda; class Insecta; order Diptera; family Drosophilidae; genus Drosophila; species Drosophila orosa. The sequence continues at coordinate 17,272 of JAEIIH010033880.1, read as the reverse complement.
GCCTCTTTGTTCCAGTTAGTGAAGTTTATTCTAAGATAGACATAATTATTGCCATACAAATTATAATTGCCACATCTTGACATGGTATTTAAAAATCTGGCTCAACCCACAAAATGCCAGTTTGTTGCTACAGTTCATTAGGTACCATTAACTTTGACAAAGAGAATAATAATAATAACCGCATAATATACATATAATTCCAATGCAAGTAAAAATCATGCTCACATGCTCATAGACAACTAGATGATTTTTACGTAAGAAATTCTCACATTGCTAATTCGGTATTGTTTCCACAAGATCTCTTCATATGCTGCAATCTCAGCTGGGCCTGAGTACAAATTAAATATAGACAATGATCACAGAGCAGGTCGGAGTGAGGCAGAAGGCGAAGGCACTTGGCCAAGTCACGCAGAAAACATTTGCATAGGTAATGGCGCAAATAAAAAAAAAAACGAAACAGGAGAAAAATAAAACTTCCTGGCAAGAATTTCAAATATCTGGCACACAACGCGCAATGGAACCAAAGAAATAGCAACCCAGCGGAGGAGGAGGAGGGTGCGGGAGCAACTGAAACCGGCTAACCTTGTCCAGTTGATGTGGTGGCTGCACCCAAGAGTCGAAGACCAAAAGAATTTCCAAAGCCAATTGGCAGTTACGTGGCTTTAATTGCTCGCCGCGAATCGAACGCCGGAGTTCTTGGCTGTCACGGTGACATGGCCAGAAGGTGGAGAATTTATCGCCGACTGAGATAGAGATAGAGTCAGGGAAAAGAGAATCTATTAAACGCAATTACTCGGGGCTTCTGCGCTGACTTGGATCCCAATTGAAGCGTGGTAGACAGGCAACCCAGAAGAATCCCCGAAAGAAATCCAGAAATGTTGGTGGCTCTCGCCCACGTATGGAAGTGGAACAGCGTACAGTTAGCCGTGGTCTTTAATTTGGCATTGAAGCATGGCTAATACCAAATTGTGCGGTAAATGTGGCACACAAATAAATAAATTCGTACATATTGTGCGGCCAATAGCGGTCCACTTAGCCAGTTAGGCCAACCACTAAGCCGCAGAAAGAACGTTAACCAACTGTAAATTGGGTGGAATTGGTGATAAAATGGGTAATGACCACAAGGCTCTTTTGCCACCAGCTGACGAATTGATTGATTTCTAATGGGAAAAATCTTTCAAATAAAAGAAAATAAGTGAAGATAATAATGATTTTAATTCTAGTTGAAAATGTTCATAATCTTTGCAAATATAACGTTTATAAATTTATATAAATATGATTTCGAAAGAAGGCTGCGCCTTCTGACCTTAGCTTTAGTTCAAGACGAAAGGTGGAAATGTGAAAAGTCAATTAAGTTGCAAAAAGCCATACGGTTGTGGCCATTTATATAAACTAGAGACAGGCTCAGGGTTCAAGGAAAACGCAACTAATGTCGCACATTAGTCAGTCATAAACTTTAAATGTAAAACTTAAATGCACAAGAGTTTCGAAAACAAATCAGTGTTATGCAGAGTAGTGATAGGTAATTAAAGGCGAATTATTACTTTGGAACTGCCAGCCTGGATTTCTTTGATAAAAGACTCTTTAGAAAAGAGAGACATTCAGTTGGTCGGGCCTTATCGACAGGATGGAGTTTTCCATCTAATGGAAAGCCCAATGCGATCAAATCGCAGCTCAATTGGACGAGGAAATCGTGAAAGTCACCTTCGGATCAACTCCCAAACGAATATAAAATCTGTAGCGAATTGCCGACCCACAGTAAATACCAAATACAACCAACTACTTGTGACTTTTAAATGCTGGCGCGTGCTTGGGCACACATAAAAACCACAAATTGTTTAAATACTTTTGCTTTTTGTTGTTTGTGTGTGTGCTTGCAGCATATATCTTAGTCGATTTGATTTTAAATGAAAGCTGTCAATCAAGCTGACTGTGAGGCGGGCCGGGGGCCGTGTCCAAGTTTCGCGCGCAACTTTCCCATTTTACCAGGAAAACTCTTGGCATTTGGCGGAAAATGAAAGCGTCACAGCCCAAGTGTTGGCCACATCTTCAGTATCAAATCTCTGTTAGCATAACGACTTAATTATCGGTTCTTGTTCTGACACCGAACACACAGACACAAAAAGTGGTCAGATGTCGGACGTAAATTATGCAAAACGGGTTAAAACGCTGATTGGGGTCACACCATCTCTCTCTTTTTCCTTCCAGTTGGTGGCGATACTTAACGATTAAATATATCCAGTTTAATTTCCAGGGAAGCTCTGGGGGGTCTCTAAGTAGCTTATGGCGAGGAAAGCCTCGAATCTGGCTCAAATACCACTTACAAAATTTAATTAAGCCACAGAAAAGGTGGGGAATGTATAAATATTTCCTCTACTTTAATGGAAATGCATTTTCCCCTTTCATTTTTAATTATTTAAATATTCTTCTACCTATCTAAATTCATGTTCTTTCCATTTTTCAGGCTGGGAACTGCGCGGCTTAAATTGTTATAAGTATTTCAATATCAAGCACTCGTGGGAGAAAAGCGCCGAACTGTGTCGAAGGTGAGTGGAATCACAACCATAACTATATGATAATTTCCTTAGCCAAGCTAAGATAAGTTTGGTGGAGAGGAAGTGAGCGGGGACTTGGACTGGTTCCGCTCTTTGTCAACGATCAGCGATCGAACCGGAGAACCAGAGAACCAGAGAAGGTAGCAAAGCAATCAAGATGTAGTTTTTGCTTTTGTCCGATCAGCCAAGCTTGAACAAATGCGCTACCTGTTGTTCTGGGACGGATTGATGGATGGATCGATGGTTGCCAGCTCGATCGGCGGAGAGAGATGTATATGTACTCGATGCCGTTACAGCACCGCATTGCATTTCCGTTGCCGACAGCTAACTGTCAATGCCAAAGTGGGCAGCAAACCGAGCCAAAAAAAGGAGCCGCCACCGCTGCTGACCAAGTTTGAAATTGCTTTTCAGCCCGACTGAGCAGGGCCAACGCCGAATACCGAATACCATCGGAACCTATAGCTATACTACCTGGCTGATTCATAATTCCGCCTTTCCGCCTCGACTCTTTTTCCATCTTTTAATCTTTCAAGCGAAAAGAAAGTCGTCGAATGCTTCCGGCCAAGGCGTTCCAGGCCTGTTTCTCGTCGACCCAAATACCCAAATACCTGGGCAGCCCAATCACCCGAGCACCTGACCAAGAATCCCCTGGAAACCGAGAGTGTTTTGATAAGGCAGCCCCGGCTCCAGTCCTAATGAACGTGAGAACCGAACCTCGAGCTGACCCTGTTGGCCGGCGGGGTGAAAGTTTCCTCTCCAGTTTTGTTTTTTCGGCGATTCGCTCGGTGTACTTGGGTTTCGTTAGCGCCGGACTCAAGATATGTATTAATAAAGTTATTGGCTTCAGCGGAATGTCAATGCCCTACGCAATTTCTCTTTGCCATCGACGGCGTTAAATGGCACTTAAGTATGCTCCGCACATCGTGACTCCGCTGGCCAAGCTATCCTAATGTAATTTACATGCCATAGACCTCGCCCCAGTCAGTCAAGTCCAGTGTTCATTCGAATGCCGGCTACGTGGCTAAGTCTCGAGTTCAACAAACGTTGGCTATGTGTCTTCAAACGGACGATTTGCCAAAATGTCGACAGCGAGTGCGAGTGTATTGTGTGTATCAACAGAAACAGAGGGCGATTGCGTTGACAGGTGTCGTTGTTACCCATTCACCTGTGAAGTATGTTTTTTTTTGTTGTCCGTATTTCCTTTTGGTATTTTTTCGGTGAAATTTCTTTGCTTGCGTGCGCAGCATGCGAAATGCGGCAGAATCAAGCGAAGGCTCTGACAAGGCGTTAACATTTCGAGTTAGCGGAGTTTTTACCAAAATAAAATAAGAAAACAGGGCCTCGGGGAACATTAAATTTAACGGAAATTATGTTTTTTCTGCTCTACAAAGGCTTACCAAATTTATAAAGATATTGTTTTTAAGAATTTGTTTTAAAAAATATATTTTGCTTTTTCGATATAACCACAAAGTGAAGCTGAAGTTATCTTAAGCTGAAGTTATCTTCGGTTCGTTACAACTTTTGGATATGTTTGTGATCCTAAAGATTTAGAAACATTTTCACCGTTAAGAAGCAATTGCAGACTTTTGTTTCTTTCTCCATACCTTCCATTACCTTTTACTATCTTATATCAAAGCCCTATCCACGCATCGTTTATTATCACAAGAATTTGGCATGCAAACATGGCTGAAATCCACCGAGTAACCTGCAAGTTTTGGCCAACTAAGAGATATCGCTGGGTGAAAATACGTGAAATACGCGAAAGCGCTAACTACAAGCCCAAACAGATCAGATCTCTGGCGACTTACCTTAGGCCCGCCCAGGTCATATATAAATACGTATTGTAAATTGCAAAGCCATATATAAAATTTGACTTATGGGGCCGCGTCTGAAGTTTTCACTCTTGTGTGGCACGCAGCACTCGCTGCAGGGAGTGTCTCTCATACATAATTTGCTGTGCCTTTTCGATTTTTCAGAGTTTTTTCCTGTGTTTTTTTTTTTATTTTTTGGCATGCTGCTGCAGCTGCAACCACGTCCCACACGGCGAATGCGTAATGTCGCAATGGCTCTGGGCGTAAACTCGTTTTTTTGTTTTTCCCGCAGAACGCGGCGTTATGAGATTGAAATCAAAGTGAGTTTAGCGATTGGAAACGAAAGTTTCGCTGGCTGCAAAGCGCCTGATTTCCCCTGGTCCACATGCAGCCGCATAATTGAGATAGAAGCGCAAAATAGAAAGTAAAGCGCAGCTGCATAATTGGAGTTCCATTACGCCCGGCAGCGGAAGCTTGGCCAAGAGCAGCTTACTAAACGCCCATATCCGCTGGGTTCGATTTCAAGTGGAGAAATAACAAATGATAATTAAAAATTCCACATAATTTCTGTTGCTTTTTGGGCTAATTTTAGTTCATTTTGATTTCCAAAATAAAAATCTTTATTTCCTCTTATTTTTCCATAGATACGGCGCCGAACTGGTGGCCATTGACAGCTATGCGGAGAACAACGACACCCTGTCGATCGCCCGGGCCAGCGATCCCAATCAGCGCGGCTCGGACAAGTACTGGCTGGGCTTGGCCTCCCTGGACGATTTGCGCACCAACACGCTGGAGTCCGCCTCGGGAGCCCTGATCTCGCAGTACTCCGGCTACTGGTCGCTGCACCAGCCCAATTCCGATTCCGGTGAGTGTGTGGCCGCTGGCTTCGGCGGCAAGTCACAGAGCTGGGATCTGGGCACCTGCGAGTCCCTGCTGCCGTTCATGTGCCGCGCCCAGGCCTGTCCCCAGGGAGCCCTGCACTGCGCCAACGGCAAGTGCATAAACCAGGCCTTCAAGTGCGACGGCAGCGACGACTGCGGCGATGGCACCGATGAGCTGGACTGCTCGGCCCAGTGCCACTACCACATGCAGTCCGGCGGGGATGTGATCGAGACGCCCAACTATCCGCACAAATACGGGGCTCTGAGCAAGTGCAAGTGGACGCTGGAGGGACCGCTGGGCAGCAACATCATCCTGCAGTTCCAGGACTTCGAGACGGAGAAGACCTTCGACACCGTTCAGATCCTGGTCGGCGGCCGCACCGAGGACAAGTCCGTGTCCCTGGCCACGCTCAGCGGCAAGCAGGACCTGACCACGCAGCCCTTCGTGTCCGCCTCCAACTTCATGATCGTCAAGTTCACCACCGACGGCAGTGTGGAGCGCAAGGGCTTCCGGGCCACCTGGAAGACGGAGGCCAAGAACTGCGGCGGCACCCTGAAGGCCACCCTGCAGCGCCAGATCCTGACCAGCCCGAACTACCCGAAGCAGTATCCCGGCGGCCTGGAGTGCCTGTACGTGATCAAGGCCCAGCCGGGACGCATCATCTCCATCGAGGTGGACGACCTGGACTTGGCCGAGGGACGCGACTATCTGATGATCCGCGATGGAGATTCGCCCATGAGCCGCACCATCGCCAAGCTGACCGGCAAGACCATCCAGAACGAACGTGTCATCATCTCCACGGGCAACGCCCTGTATCTGTACTTCAAGTCCAGTCTGGGTGAGGCCGGCAAGGGCTTCAGTCTGCGCTACATCCAGGGATGCAAGGCCACGATCACGGCCAGGAACGGCACTGTCACCTCGCCCGCCTTCAGCCTGGCGGATTACCCCAAGAACCAGGAGTGCTACTTCACCATTCGCAACAATGCCCGAGCTCCGCTCTCCCTCAAGTTCGACAAGTTCACCGTCCACAAGAGCGACAACGTACAGGTCTTCGACGGATCATCCACGTCCGGGCTGCGCCTGCACTCGGGCAACGGCTTCACGGGCACGGCGGCCCCCAAGCTCACCCTGACTGCCTCCTCTGGCGAGATGCTCATCAAGTTTACCTCGGATGCTTTGCACAACGCTGCGGGGTAGGTTACTCAGCAAATATTTATAATGATTTAGGGACTAATCTCTGTTGTCTTACCCCAAGATGGTCGGCCACTTTCTCGGCCGATTGCCCGGAACTGCAACCCGGCATCGGAGCCTTGGCCTCCAGTCGCGACACCGCTTTCGGTACGCTGGTCAGCTTTACATGTCCCATTGGACAGGAGTTTGCCACCGGCAAGACGCGTCTGGTTACGGAATGCCTGCGCGGTGGCAACTGGAGTGTCTCCTACATACCCAAGTGTCAGGGTGAGTACCCAGAAGTTCCTGCTCGAAAAACAAGTTACTGATTCCGTTCTGTTCCTATTCCCACAGAGGTCTACTGCGGTCCTGTGCCACAGATCGACAACGGCTTCTCTATTGGCTCCTCGAATGTGACCTATCGCGGCATCGCCATGTACCAGTGCTACGCTGGCTTCGCCTTCGCCTCCAGTGCCCCGATCGAGAAGATCTCTTGCCTGCCTGATGGTCGGTGGGAGCGCCAGCCTCACTGTATGGCCTCCCAGTGCGCCGCCCTGGTGGAGGTGCCCCATGCCAATGTGACGCTGCTTAATGGAGGCGGACGCAGCTACGGCACCATTGTCCAGTACGAGTGTGAGCCGGGCTACGAGCGGAACGGCCACCCGGTGCTCACATGCATGTCCAACGGCACCTGGAGCGGCGATGTGCCGCGTTGCACGCGCAAGCGATGCTACGAGTTCCCCGAGATCGTCAACGGCTTCGTGGTGGACGCCAGTCGCGCCTACCTGTACGGAGACGAGGCCAGGGTGCAGTGCTTCAAGGGCTACAAGCTGATCGGCAGCAACATTATGCGCTGCAGCGAGGCCCAGAAGTTCGAGCAGCCGCCCACCTGCGAGGACATCAACGAGTGCAGCTCCTCCCAGTGCGACCTGACCACCACCGAGTGCCAGAACACGAACGGATCCTTCCACTGCCAGTGCCGGTCGGGATTCACGGCCACCACCGAGTGCCGGCCCGTGGGTGACCTTGGGTTGGGCAACGGCGGCATTCCGGACGACAGCATCAGCACCTCGACCAGCGAGCCCGGCTACAGCAAGACCCAGGTGCGCCTGAACACGAACGGCTGGTGCGGCGGCTCCTCGGAGCCGGGTGCCAACTGGATCCTGATAGACCTGAAGGCACCCACCATTCTGCGCGGCTTCCGCACCATGTCGGTGCAACGTCCCGACGGCAACGTGGCCTTCAGCTCGGCGGTGCGTCTGCAGTACTCCAACGATCTGACCGATGTCTTCAAGGACTACGCCAATCCCGATGGCACAGCCGTTGAGTTCAGGATCCTGGAGCCCACCCTGTCCATTCTCAACCTGCCCCTGCCCATCGAAGCTCGCTTTATCCGCTTCCGCATCCAGGACTATGTGGGTGCTCCGTGTCTGCGCATGGAGCTGATGGGCTGCACCCGCCTGGACTGTGTGGACATCAACGAGTGCAGCAAGAACAACGGCGGCTGCGATCAGAAGTGCATCAACTCCCCCGGGGGCTACGCCTGCGGCTGCAACAACGGCTACCAGCTGTACACCTCCAACGGAACGGCTGGCTACCACATCGAGCGCTCGGAGAGCGGAGAACGCGACGGCGACAGCTACCAGCGCAACAAGACCTGTGTTCCCGTGATGTGCCCGGAACTGCTGGCCCCGGAGAACGGACAACTTCTGAGCGATCGCAACGACTACCACTTTGGTGATGTGGTGCGCTTCCAGTGCCACTTTGGCTACATCATGAGCGGCAGCTCGGCGGCTCTGTGCCTGTCCACCGGCCAGTGGAACGCCAGCGTGCCCGAGTGCAATTGTAAGTACCAGGGAGTACCTCGAGTCTTGTAATTTCTCTAAATTCCGAATTATTTTTTCAGATGCCAAGTGCGTCTCCCTGCCCGACGACAAGCTGGAGGGTCTGACTGTGGCCCGTCCCGATCCCGAGTCTGTACTGGTTCCCTTCCGCGACAACGTGACCATCACGTGTGGCTCGGCCGGTCGCCAACTGAGGGCCACCGCCTCCTCTGGATTCCGGCAGTGTGTGTACGACCCGAAGCCGGGTCTGCCCGACTACTGGCTCTCGGGAATGCAGCCCTCGTGCCCGCGGGTGGACTGCTACTCGCCCATGCCCACGCCTGGAGCTGAATATGGCCAGTTCGTGGATACGCGCTTCCAGAGCAGCTTCTTCTTCGGCTGCCAAAACACCTTCAAGCTGGCCGGACAGACGGGCCGCCACGACAACGTGGTCCGTTGCGGAGCTGATGGCATCTGGGACTTTGGCGATCTGCGCTGTGAGGGACCTGTCTGCGAGGATCCTGGCCGACCGGCCGATGGCCGCCAGATTGCCCGCAGCTACGAGCAAAGCTCGGAGGTCTACTTTGGTTGCAACCGACCCGGCTACATCCTGATTAACCCACGACCCATTACCTGCATCCGGGAGCCAGAGTGCAAGGTGATCAAGCCTTTGGGCCTGAGCTCCGGCCGGATTCCCGACTCGGCCATCAACGCCACTTCGGAGCGACCCAACTACGAGGCGAAGAACATCCGCCTCAACTCGGCCACTGGCTGGTGCGGCAAGCAGGAGGCCTTCACCTACGTGAGCGTGGACCTGGGACAGATCTACCGTGTCAAGGCCATCCTGGTCAAGGGTGTGGTCACCAACGACATCGTGGGTCGTCCCACGGAGATCCGCTTCTTCTACAAGCAGGCCGAGAGCGAGAACTACGTGGTGTACTTCCCCAACTTTAATCTGACCATGCGCGATCCGGGTAACTACGGCGAGCTGGCCATGATCACGCTGCCCAAGTACGTGCAGGCCCGCTTCGTCATCCTGGGCATCGTGAGCTACATGGACAACGCTTGCCTCAAGTTCGAGCTGATGGGATGTGATGAGCCAAAGCAGGAGCCCCTGCTGGGCTACGACTATGGCTACTCGCCCTGCGTGGACAACGAGCCTCCGATCTTCCAAAACTGCCCCCAGCAGCCGATCGTGGTGCGTCGCGATGAGAACGGCGGCGTGCTGCCCGTGAACTTCACCGAGCCCACGGCCGTGGACAACTCCGGATCGATTGCCCGCCTGGAGATCAAGCCGCAGAACTTCCGCACTCCCAGCTACATCTTCAAGGACACGGTGGTCAAGTACGTGGCCTTCGACTACGACGGCAACGTGGCCATCTGCGAGATCAACATCACGGTGCCGGACGTCACGCCACCTCTGCTGCAGTGCCCCCAGAGCTATGTGATCGAGCTGGTGGATCGCCAGGACAGCTACACTGTGAACTTCAACGACACCCGTAAGCGGATCAAGACTTCCGACGATACGGGCGAGGTGAAGCTGCAGTTCAAGCCCGAGAGTGCCACCATCAAGATCGGCAACTTTGAGAACGTGACGGTGACGGCCACGGACAAGTACAACAATCGGGCCTCCTGCCACTTCCAGGTCTCCGTCAAGGCCTCGCCCTGCGTGGACTGGGAGCTGCAGCCGCCGGCTAATGGTGCCATCAACTGCCTGCCAGGTGACCGGGGCATCGAGTGCATTGCCACCTGCAAACCCGGTTTCCGCTTCACAGACGGCGAACCGCTGAAGACCTTCTCCTGCGAGACATCGCGTCTGTGGCGTCCCACTTCCGTTGTTCCCGACTGCGTCTCGGAGAACACGGAGCAGGCCGCCTACCACGTGACCGCCACCATTACCTACCGTGCCAATGGAGCCGTTGCCCAATCCTGCCTGGGTCAGTATCAGGATGTGCTCGCCCAGCACTACTCCGGCCTGAATCAGTTGCTCTCACAGCGCTGCTCGGCGGTGAACGTGAATATGAACGTGACCTTTGTCAAGTCGGTGCCCATGTTGCTGGAGGAGAACGTAGTCAAGATGGACTTCATCCTCTCTATCCTGCCGGCGGTGCGCCAGCCGCAGCTGTACGACCTGTGTGGCTCCACCCTGAACCTGATCTTTGACCTGAGTGTCCCCTATGCAAGCGCCGTGATCGATGACCTGCTGAACATCGCCAACATCGGTAACCAGTGTCCACCACTGCGTGCCCTTAAGTCGCAGATCACCCGTGGCTTCAACTGCAACGTGGGCGAGGTGCTCAACATGGACACCAGCGACGTCCCGCGCTGCCTGCACTGTCCCGCCGGCACCTATGTATCCGAGGGCCAGAACAGCTGCACCTACTGCCCGCGCGGCTACTACCAGAACAGGGATCGCCAGGGCACCTGCCTGCGCTGCCCGGCTGGCACCTACACCAAGGAGGAGGGAACCAAGCTCCAGGCGGACTGCGTGCCCGTCTGCGGCTATGGCACTTACTCGCCCACTGGGCTGGTGCCGTGCCTGGAGTGCCCGCGTAACTCCTTCACCGCCGAGCCGCCGACGGGTGGCTTCAAGGACTGCCAGGCCTGTCCGGCACAAAGCTTCACCTACCAGCCAGCCGCCGCCAACAGGGACCTGTGTCGCGCCAAATGTGCTCCCGGCACCTACTCCGCCACGGGACTGGCACCCTGCTCGCCCTGCCCGCTGCATCACTACCAGGGAGCCGCTGGAGCGCAGAGCTGCAACGAGTGTCCCAGCAACATGAGGACCGATGCCGCCGGCTCCAAGGGACGCGAACAGTGCAAGCCGGTGGTGTGCGGCGAGGGAGCCTGCCATCACGGAGGGCTGTGCGTGCCCATGGGCCACGACATCCAGTGCTTCTGTCCCGCCGGCTTCTCCGGACGGCGCTGCGAGCAGGACATCGACGAGTGCGCCTCGCAGCCCTGCTACAACGGCGGCCAGTGCAAGGACCTGCCCCAGGGCTACCGCTGCGAGTGTCCGGCGGGCTACTCCGGCATTAACTGTCAGGACGAGGCCAGCGACTGCGGCAACGACACCTGTCCCGCGCGTGCCATGTGCAAGAACGAGCCCGGATTCAAGAATGTGACTTGCCTGTGCCGCAGCGGCTACACTGGGGATCAGTGCGACGTTACCATCGATCCTTGCACCGCGAATGGGAATCCCTGCGGCAACGGAGCCAGCTGCCAAGCCCTGCAGCAGGGTCGCTACAAGTGCGAGTGCCTGCCGGGTTGGGAGGGCATCCACTGCGAGCTGAACATCAACGACTGCTCCGAGAACCCCTGCCTGCTGGGCGCCAACTGCACTGATCTGGTCAACGACTTCCAGTGCTCGTGTCCCCCGGGATTCACGGGCAAACGTTGCGAGCAGAAGATTGACCTCTGCCTATCGGAGCCCTGCAAGCACGGCACCTGCGTGGACCGGCTCTTCGACCACGAGTGCGTCTGCCATCCAGGATGGACGGGCGGCGCCTGCGACATAAACATAGACGACTGCGAGATCCGTCCCTGCGCCAACGAGGGTACTTGTGTGGACCTGGTGGACGGCTACAGCTGCAACTGTGAGCCAGGGTACACCGGCAAGAACTGCCAGCACACCATCGACGACTGCGCCTCCAATCCGTGCCAACACGGAGCCACCTGCGTGGACCAGCTGGACGGCTTCAGCTGCAAGTGCCGGCCCGGCTTCGTGGGCCTCTCCTGCGAGGCTGAGATCGACGAGTGCCTAAGCGACCCCTGCAACCCGGTGGGCACCGAGCGCTGCCTGGACCAGGACAACAAGTTCGAGTGCGTGTGCCGCGACGGCTTCAAGGGCCAGCTCTGCGAGACGGACATCGACGACTGCGAGGCGCAGCCATGCCTAAACAACGGCCTCTGCCGGGATCGCGTCGGCGGCTTCGAGTGCGGCTGCGAGCCGGGATGGAGCGGCATGCGGTGCGAGCAGCAGGTTACCACCTGCAACGTGCAGGCGCCGTGCCAGAACGACGCCAGCTGCATCGACCTCTTCCAAGACTACTTCTGCGTCTGCCCCAGCGGCACCGATGGCAAGAACTGCGAGACCGCGCCGGAGCGTTGCATCGGCGATCCGTGCATGCACGGCGGCAAGTGCCAGGACTTTGGCTCCGGCCTCAACTGCAGCTGTCCGGCGGACTACTCGGGCATTGGCTGCCAGTACGAATACGATGCCTGTGAGGAGCAGGTCTGCCAGAACGGAGCAACCTGCCTGGACAACGGTGCTGGCTACAGTTGTCAGTGCCCGCCCGGTTTCACCGGCCGGAACTGCGAACAGGACATCGCCGACTGCAAGGACAACTCGTGTCCGCCGGGCGCCACCTGCGTGGATCTGACCAATGGCTTCTACTGTCAGTGTCCCTTCAACATGACCGGCGACGACTGCCGCAAGGCCATCCAGGTGGACTACGACCTTTACTTCAGCGACCCATCGCGCTCCACGGCCGCCCAGGTAGTACCCTTCCCCACGGGCGAGGCCAACAGCTTGACAGTGGCCATGTGGGTGCAGTTTGCCCAGAAGGATGACCCCGGCATCTTCTTCACGTTGTACGGCGTGGAGTCCGCTCGCATGACCCAGCGCCGTCGCATGCTCCTCCAGGCCCACTCCAGCGGTGTCCAGGTGTCGCTCTTTGAAGATCAGTCGGACGCCTTCCTGAGCTTCGGCGAGTACACCTCAGTGAACGACGGCCAGTGGCATCACGTGGCCGTGGTCTGGGATGGCATCTCCGGCCAGTTGCAGCTGATCACTGAGGGACTGATTGCCAGCAAGATGGAGTACGGAGCAGGTGGCGTTCTGCCATCGCATCTCTGGGCCGTCTTGGGACGTCCACAACCGTACGGCCTGAGCCATGAGTTGGCCTACTCGGATGCCGGCTTCCAGGGCACCGTGACCAAGGCCCAGGTGTGGGCCCGAGCCCTCGACATCACCTCGGAGATCCAGAAGCAGGTTCGCGACTGCCGATCTGAGCCAGTTCTCTATCCCGGCCTGATCCTCAACTGGGCGGGTTATGAAGTGACTTCCGGCGGAGTGGAGCGCAACGTGCCCTCGCTCTGCGGACAACGCAAGTGCCCCGTGGGCTATACGGGACCCAACTGCCAGCAACTGGTGGTGGACAAGGAGCCACCGGTGGTCGAGCACTGCCCCGGCGATCTGTGGGTTATTGCCAAGAACGGATCGGCGGTGGTTAACTGGGATGAGCCGCACTTTAGCGACAATATAGGCGTGACCAAGATCTACGAGCGAAACGGGCACCGCTCCGGCACCACGCTGCTGTGGGGTACCTACGACATCACCTACATCGCTTCGGATGCCGCCGGAAACACGGCTTCCTGCAGCTTCAAGGTGTCACTGCTGAGTAAGTATTCCGAGTGGTAGTTTTTTTTTACTTTTATTAATGATAATTATTTATTTTAGCCGACTTCTGCCCTGCTCTGGCCGATCCCGTTGGTGGCTCCCAGGTGTGCAAGGATTGGGGCGCCGGCGGCCAGTTCAAGGTCTGCGAGATCGCCTGCAATGCCGGCCTGCGCTTCTCGGAGCAAGTGCCTGAGTTCTATACCTGCGGAGCCGAGGGCTTCTGGCGACCCACTCGCGAGCCTTCGACGCCCCTGGTCTACCCATCTTGCTCACCCTCAAAGCCCGCCCAGCGGGTGTTCCGCATCAAGATGCTCTTCCCCTCGGACGTGCTGTGCAACAAGGCCGGTCAGGCGGTGCTCCGCCAGAAGGTGACCAACTCCGTGAATGGCCTGAACCGCGACTGGAACTTCTGCTCGTACGCCATTGAGGGAACCAGGTGGGTGTTACATCCATGCGAGTCTGGGATGACGGGCTTAATCTCGCAACTTCGTGTATTTTCAGGGAGTGCAAGGACATTCAGATCGACGTGAAGTGCGATCACTACCGAGCTGCCCAAAACAATCGAGTGCGTCGGCAGGCCAAGGATGGCGGTGTCTATGTGATGGAGGCCGAGCTGCCAGTGGTCAAGTAAGTAGATGCATGCCATGGGGGAGTGAAGCCACCGGTCTAGCATGTCCTGATCTCGTGCTCCCGAGACTCGTTCTCGCACTTGCACTCGTACTCGTACTCTGTGTATATGTCATATGTGTTTTGTGTGTTCGTTAACCCAATTTGCAGCGAGGAGGATGACGACCTGGTTCTGACGGGTCGCCAGGGACGCCAGCAAACCGGCGGCGACACGTACACCCTGGAGATAGCCTTCCCGGCTGTAAAGTATGTCCAGCACTCGCTAGTGCGATCAGCTAAAGCTAACTGCACCCCGTTGTTTGCCTCGACCCAGCATCTGCTCTGCACCCAGTACTACCAACTACCAGCAATCTCTCAGTTCCTCAGTCTAATCCAACATTCATCCACTCAAACCCACCCATCGCCGTGCCTTCCACTGCCTCCCATGCTAACCCCATCTTAAATGTTAAAAGCGTTCTAACCCCAACTTAATGCTTGACCTTTGATGTCCGGAAGGGATTTGCGCGTGTGTGTCGCATAAAAGAATGATCATACGAGGAGTTCAGGGGAATAATGGTGAAGGCTAAAAGAGAAATCTTATTTTTTATATTTTTTACTACAAATTTTGTATTGAAAAGCTTAAAGCTAAAGCATTTATGCGACACATGAATTGTAAATCTGGAAATGGTCATTGGAGCATTTAATTATTAATCTTACGAACGAGGTAACCCCATCGGAGCCCAACTAACCATCTTGGCTTCTCTCCCTCTGCAGCGACCCCGTGGTGCACACCTCGACCGGCGAGCGTTCCAGCGTCAAGCAGTTGCTGGAGAAGCTCATCCTTGAGGACGACCAATTCGCCGTTCAAGAGATCCTGCCCAACACCGTGCCGGATCCAGCTTCGCTGGAACTGGGCTCCGAGTACGCATGTCCCGTCGGCCAGGTGGTGATGATTCCCGACTGCGTGCCCTGTGCAATCGGCACCTTCTACGACAGTGCCAACAAGACGTGCATCGCCTGTGCCCGCGGCTCCTACCAATCCGAGGCTGGACAGCAGCAGTGTAGCAAGTGTCCGGTGATAGCCGGCCGGCCGGGAGTCACGGCTGGACCAGGTGCCCGCTCGGCGGCGGACTGCAAGGAGCGCTGCCCGGCCGGCAAGTACTTTGACGCCGAGACGGGCCTGTGCCGCTCCTGCGGCCATGGCTTCTACCAACCGAACGAGGGAGCCTTTGGCTGCGAACTGTGCGGCCTGGGCCAGACGACGCGCTCCACGGAGGCCACATCGCGCAAGGAGTGCCGCGACGAGTGCAGCTCCGGCCAGCAGTTGGGCGCCGACGGACGCTGCGAGCCCTGCCCGCGCGGAACCTACCGCCTGCAGGGCGTCCAGCCCTCGTGTGCCGCCTGTCCGCTGGGCAGGACCACGCCCAAGGTGGGCGCCAGCTCCGTGGAGGAGTGTACTCTTCCCGTGTGCTCGCCCGGAACCTATCTGAACGCCACGCTGAACATGTGCATCGAGTGCCGCAAGGGCTTCTACCAGTCGGAGTCCCAGCAGACCGCCTGCCTGCAGTGCCCGCCGAACCACAGCACCAAGATCACCGGGGCCACTTCGAAGAGCGAGTGTACAAATCCGTGCGAGCACATTGCCGAGGGCAAGCCACATTGCGATGCCAACGCCTACTGCATCATGGTGCCAGAGACGTCCGACTTCAAGTGCGAGTGCAAGCCCGGATTCAATGGCACGGGCATGGCCTGCACAGATGTCTGCGACGGCTACTGCGAGAACTCGGGTGCCTGCGTCAAGGATCTGAAGGGCACACCCTCGTGCCGCTGCGTCGGCTCCTTCACCGGACCCCACTGTGCCGAGCGCTCTGAGTTTGCCTACATTGCCGGCGGCATCGCCGGAGCCGTGATCTTCATCATCATCATCGTCCTGCTCATCTGGATGATCTGCGTGCGCTCGACCAAGCGGCGCGACCCCAAGAAGATGCTGACCCCGGCCATCGACCAGACCGGATCCCAGGTGAACTTCTACTATGGCGCCCACACGCCCTACGCGGAGTCCATCGCGCCCTCGCACCACAGCACCTACGCCCATTACTACGACGACGAGGAGGACGGCTGGGAGATGCCAAACTTTTACAACGAGACGTACATGAAGGATGGTAAGTGGTGTTGATACGGAGCTTGTGCTGACATCCTGCAGAGCTTTGAATATAGTTGGATCTCGAGGTTCTGCTCTATATCGGAAATTGGATTAGAAACCCTTTAGTCTGTCTTAGGTCATACAAGAAAGGGATATTCTCAAAAGAGCTAGTACTTAAGCGTAAGATCTTGGTTATTTCTTTCAAAAAATGTATCAAGCTTCATGTCTTACTTAATTTTAGAGGCGGAAGGCTCACTTACGTTTCCATTTCGTACTCTCCAGACTCTCCAGATTTATTAATTATAGAACTTTAAACTGCAATAGGTCATACATTTAACGTTTTTTGATGCAATTTACTTATACATGAGAAGGGCAAGACCTTGCGTTTTATAATAACTTTACTTCTTTCTGATTTTTGATAAATATTGACTTATAATTATGATAGTATTATTTAAAATTACAAATAATAGGACAGATCTTTCAGCGCCCACTAGGCACTGAGCAGTTCAAATTCTAAATACTTTTAAATCGTATGGAAAAATGAAGTTACTTTATGATTTAAATTTTTATTACAAAAAACGTACTCAAACTCTTAAAATAATGCTAATCCCTAAACCCATTTCCAGGTCTCCATGGCGGCAAGATGAGCACGCTGGCCAGGTCCAATGCCTCGCTCTACGGAACTAAAGAAGACTTATACGACCGACTGAAACGTCACGCCTATCCGGGCAAGAAGGGTAAGACCACCCATCAAATTCCTTCCGTTTCCAATTATTAACAAGGCACCGTGCTTCGGTTCTTTCAGAGAAGAGTGATAGTGATAGCGAAGTGCAGTAAGGAAGGATGAATTACGGATAACCAAGCTGCTTTAATGTAAAATG
>JAEIIH010033879.1:0-13563 GCA_018904745.1 Drosophila orosa | reverse complement strand
AATATATTTTCCATTTTAATATATTCAGCACAATATTTTCTAAAGTTCATACAGAATGTTTATTATTACAGCTTAATTATAATTTTGCGTAATATCTCGCTCGCCCCTCATACATATTTACTTTTCTTATGATGATGTTTTCTTATATTTTCTTTCCTTAATTTCTTTATTTAGGGTCGCTTCCTCGACTTGCCTCACAGGGAAAGTAATGAAGGAAACTTTTTTTCTAACGGAGCCTGCGGCAGAAAGTCCTTTGTAAAGTAAACTTCATCCGCTGCCTTTGCTGCCAGCTAAAGTTTCCTGATTTTCCCTGCAAGAAAAGCTACCTCGAAATGAGCGACATTAAGGCTGGAGCCAATATTAAATCTACTTTCCTTTGACATCAAGCCATCTGCCTGTCCGTCATCTCTCTCTTTCAAGCTGCATATAGTCGTGTCAGGCAATTGAGATGGCTTTAAGCCGTGCAGTTGGTCCAGTTAAACCGCCAGACAAAATGCAGGGAGGGAGCACCCGAAGGGTCCTCGATTTGCATAATGAAACTGCGGCATTATCTTGTACAGTTACTCCGCAGCCAAATTGCCCTCGGAAGCCAGCGGATGCAGATGCGGCTGCAGGGCAGAACCAGAACCTGAGAGAACGATGCAAGTGACTGCCTTCCATGCTGATGTCTCAGGTGACGGGCTAGATTGACTTGCTGACTGGCTGGCTCGCAGACTTGCTGACTTTCTGACTTGCTGACTTACTGACAGACTTGCAGCCAGACTGAGAGTGGTTGGCACGATTGAGGAACTGCAGCCGAGAGGCCCCCAGCTCTCGTATGCAAATCAGCCCAACCATGGCCGTGGTCTGGCCGAGTCATTTTCGCCAGCAATTGGCCAGTCATTTTCGCACATTTGGCCAACAGCTGCTTTCACATTTGCCCAGCCCCACTTGGGAACTCCCCCGGAACATTTACGTCAGCCTTGGCCAGATCCCCAATTAACTGGGCGTTTTCAGGGCTCTAATTTATTTCAATTAAGTCACAAAAATCGCAATGAAAATAAATCCAGCTGAATTCTGAACATAGTTTTAATATAAAAAGGTTAAATATTAAGGCATAAAAGTATTTCCGGAACATTCAATGCTAAAATTCGTAGTAAAGCAACATAATAAATACATAAACCTTTAAGAGTACCAAGTTCTGCATATGAGAGAAGAAAAAGCAGATTGCTGAAGTGGCGCCTAAGCGTCGTAATCGGTATTTACGACTTTCCCTCGACGGAGCCAGAGAATGACCCAACGCTTACCGAAAAAAACCTTTTCTTTATCACATTTTTATGGCTGCTTGGTTTTATTTTTAGTGTAAATGTGGCTATTGTTTCATTTGCCAACAAAAGAACACAGACCAGACCCCAACCCCTTTCTGCCTGACTCATGTTGGGCTTCGTTCCTGCAATTAATCATAAAAATGGCTTGCACCTTGCCGTGGACAAACCGCAGACCAGCTCGGTCAGCTCAGCCAGCACGTATGGCATTACGCGCTTCCGTTTCCGTTGTGCCTCTCTCTCCCTCCGAAGCGATTCAGTTTGCTCACCCGCGCGCAAGCAAATAAAAAGATCCAAAAATCAAAAAGTTTTTATTGCACTCTGCCCGCCGAATGTCCCGCTTCCGTTTTATACATTTTGCACGCGCAAAATTTATTTTGTGATTTATGAGGCGCAAAACCAACAACAGACACGTAGCGTAGGGTGACAAACTCGCGTATGCAGACTTGACGGCGCGACTTGCTGGCCACAGATGTACCCCACATCCAATCCCAACTCCGAGCCTCCAGAAGAACCTTGAACTTGACAGAAGTTAGGGGTCTAAGTTGTTGGCTTCAGTTTTTTATGTAATAACGTACATAACAAGCAAACAAATCAAAACGAATTGAAGTCAAAGGTAAAAGTCCAGAGCAAAGCTACCCATCGGCTGTTGAACTAAAGAAATTTTATTGTAAAATATTTGTATACAAAAACATACATAATAAAAGACTTCTCGGGTGATTATTTACTTCATAAGTTTCTTATAATGCTCTTAGTGATTCTGAAGATTAACAACAATTATATGTGTAAAGACAAACCCATAGAAATTGGATTTAGCAGGTCAAAAGCGGATATATGTATGTATGTACCTTGTCCTGACAATTTAATATTTCGTTAATGAATGAATGAATTTAATATTAACATTACATTAGAAAGTTCTAAATATGTTAAAGATACCCATTTTTTTCTAGATCAATTAAATTTACAAATCTAACAAATAACTTAAGAAGTTACAATTTAATTTAGTGCCCATGTGTTACCATCCGAGCTGCACTGGTGCTAAAAGTAACCACACAACCACATTCTGGCCAAGAGCCGTCCTCCCTGGGCTGCTCTTGACTCGTAACCAAGTTTTAATTAATAAATCCTCTGGACGGTAAGGACGTTGGTGGTACTGGTATTTTTTATTCACACAGTTTATTCCTTTTTAATGGATTGCATAATTTAAGACGCAATTGTCAACAAGCTGTCGCCTGTCCAATCCTCGCAGAGTATCTGTCAGCGAATAATTTCCAGTGTTTTTTTGCTGCTCTGCTGTCCTCGGGCTGCGCATTGATTTTCTGTTTCATTTTTGATAACACGATGTGACATAATTAAGAAAAAAAAAAATAACACGGAGTTTCATGTTCCATGTTTGGAATATTTACTTTTTGTTTTAATTTGACCCTTGGGGTTTTTGCTTCTTGCGCAGACCCCCTTTGGGTGGGTAATTACAAGCGTACTTGGCATTACGTTAATGACAGGCCATCTGCTGCTCCCCAGCCAATTATGTTGAGGTGTTGAGCCGTCAACGCCCATTCCGAAACAGGCAGCTGAAATCCAAATACAAATCCGGAATCCGAATCCGAATCCGAAGCCAAAGCCGAATAAAAAACCCAAATCGCAAGGGCAAACAATGAAGTGGGTATTTGGGCGTTTGCCAGAGTGTTTGCTCAGTCAGCAAGTGACATGCAATTATTTACACATTAACGCTGGAGGGACTGGAGGGAGAGCGTAAATATTTGCCACAAACTTTGCCGCCAAAAGGAGGGAAACTCAGGCCGTAGATTGCGTATACGCAGTCAAGGAAATCTAAACAATTTAAAAATACATTATCTGCTGGCAGTAATGAAAGGGTTTTTCCTGATGAATGCGAACTAATGGAAGTACTTGTCAAAAGTAGGACACATCAAGCAAAAAGATAGATGGCTTGAAACATTAGAGACAAGCTGGCGACTCACCTTTGATTTGGTATTAAGAAGATTTACTGACTGAAAGCAAATTTTTAAGATATTCTAAATCAAAACCTCTTAAATTCATCTCCATTTTGGTTTGCATTTGGTTTTTCAACTTATAATCACCACCCTAGCACTCAAACTCTGCAAATACCGCATAATTTATCGAGACAGAACGTGCTTTAATGTGAACTGTTAAGAAATGCAAGGTCCTGAAGCCCTCAATCGCTCACTTAGGCAGCCAGGCAGTCAGCCATTCAGGATTCAACCAAATCGAGAGCCGTCGACAGGCGAGGGACAGGGCAGGGCTGAACGATAAGGAAATCAGGCAGTTTTCCGCCCCGGGAAACCTTCTGTGCGGTAAACTCTAGTGTCTACTTGTTGCCGGTAAACGTTTTCCACTTGCTTACGTGAGCCCAGAAGAATGCCTCGAGGCGTTTCGCAAAAATTTATGGAAGCCAGGCGAAGAGCCCAAGTATCGGCTGTTCACGTTCGGCTGATTTGGAAAACATTTGAATGGCACCATAAAATCACTTAAGTGTGTTTTGCGGTATACCCTCCTTGGCGCCCATTTCAATATTTTTGTGGCATGTTTACGTGCGTTGACGCAAGGATTTAAGGCCCCAGAAGTGTGCAACATGGCGCTGTTGGTAGCCGAAGGCCCATCAGCACTGCATATCTCAGGGGCCAGGGCCAGGGTCAGGGGAAAATCGAAATGGGAAACCCCGGCACACAGCATATGTGTAGGCAGCTCGGCTTTGAGGGTCTTGGGGTTGCTGCCCCCGAAGGCATCCATTTCCAGCTGCCGCTCCGTTCGATTCCGAACAACCATATTAAATTTGATATAAATTAAGATTGATACCGATGCGTCCCCGGGGTCCCGTATGTTGTGCGAGAGGGCCAGTATGTGGTGTTCAACCGCACCACAAACCCATTCAAGCTTCCACTTACCTCCTCTTCTGCGAAGCCTTCACTGCGGTAGCATAACTGCAAATATAAAGGGAAAATTTGCTTACTAACTGGACTTGTTCTCGGGGCTTAACCTTAACTTATTATTCCGAAAACTAATACATAACAGAAGAACGGATTATAATTGGTTTATAGGGAATTCCTGATTTACATCTTGACAGGAAATCAGAGTAATAGTTATTCGCTTGGCATGGAAACATTTAATCCTTGATCTACTTAACTTAATTTAACAACTCCCTTGAAATATGTTGTACTATATCTGCAATTCCCTAATTTTCCAGTGCCTCAATATCTGTGCCGATAATTTAAGCATTGCATTCACAGCTAATTCACTTAATTTCGCACTCGAAAGTGGCCAGTGAAAATACGAGTTAAACAACTTGCAATCGTTTTCCGTTTTCCGTTCATCGCCAACTGGCAACAGTCGTGCAGTTCAGGGTCTGGGCCTGGGCCAGACCATGGCTTTTTAATTGACAGGCCCGCCGGGGGGAGGGGTGGCGAGCGTGGGAGGGCTCCAGAAGGTACACATCCCCGCCAATAATAACAGGGGAAAAAAGGTCAAGCCAGGTAGGCTAACTGAAAAGCCACGAGACAGCTGCGTTGCATTGGCTCTGGCGGACCGATACTGGAGCTGCGATTTCGGGTCTCAGCTCACCCGACGGCAGCTGGGAATTCACTCAGTCGTGAGCGGGACATCGGATGGTGAATGGATGGAGATGCGATGCCTGCTGGGGGAGGGGTCTCACCTTGATTAAAGATTTCACACTTGATTAAACACTGGGGCCAGCTTTATTGGCGGCATTGTTGTAGCAGACCCGGGCAGTCAGTACTTTCTTTACTCTTTTTTTCCCAACTGTTTAAAAAGCTATTTGATTTGAAGTTGGGACTTTCCTCTTACAATGGAATTGTCATACC
Organism: Drosophila orosa; assembly: GCA_018904745.1. Classification (NCBI taxonomy): domain Eukaryota; kingdom Metazoa; phylum Arthropoda; class Insecta; order Diptera; family Drosophilidae; genus Drosophila; species Drosophila orosa. Next base: position 8,402 of record JAEIIH010033879.1, on the reverse strand, counting down.
ATTTAAATACCAGAACTATATTGTTTAGGGGAAAACAGGCAGTCATTTACCTGCTATAAAGTTTAAACGTCGTACATGAAGACAAGCCAAATTAATAGGAATTATCGAATCTTGCTTGTTATTTATTTTATATTTTCCCCGAAGGTATAGGTTATTTAATTTATTCTCCTTTAGTTTATATATATTTTCCTCAAAGTTAGGCAAAAATAGAGACTATCCCATGAAATGAACTCATTTATTTAACCCAACCCTAAAAATGTTAATACATCCTTTAAGTGCGGTATATAAATATGTATGTTCTTACCCACTATTTACATATCTCCATAAATCTCCGCATCCGCCGGCCAAAGAAAAGTCAGCGGGAACAAAGCCACAGAAAAGCTCTCCTCAAATATTTTATTTTATCCATAACAATAGCAATTTGAATAAACCAGCCCCCTGGCCATTTATTTGGCCGGTTGAAGTCCCAAGCAAAATGATGACCACAAAGCAGAGAGCCAATGCAGCCATAATTAAAATGGAAAAAATAAAACCGTGAATCGTGATCCCAGCCAGGCCATAACTGGGTCAAAACTGAGATGAGGGCGGGCCCCTCCTCGATGAGAATGGAAATCGCTTTGTAAGCGCGGAAGAAAAATCTCCGTAGTGGAAATGGAAATGTGTCGGAAGCGAACTTTCCTAACGGCTTCATGCATCCAGAATGGCAAGGTTGAGAGAAAAGTTTTAATCATATGCCGGGTAAGGACGGCAAATGCTCATTAATTTGCCACCAGCTTTTGCGAAGCACTTGACTTTGGCTTGAAATAAATGCCATTACACCGAGTTGCAATCGGACGGGGGAAGGGTTGAAAACCGAACGAGGCAGGCGCATAAATAAATAATAATAAAAAATAAATAAAAACCAAAGAAGTAGAAAATATAAAAAGTAACCCGAGGAGCCGTTGCACACTTTATGCAAATATAAGCCAGCCCAAGAGTGAAGGGTTGCCTTGAGGGTGGCTTTAGGGGTTAGAGAACGTGATGTGCACGACCACACATTGCACCAGCCGCTGGTCAGGAACTGTCGACTCCAGCGCCATTTACTCCTCCAACGCTCCTGGTCTCCTTGACTTGTCCGTTGGCCAACGCATATATGAATATATACAGACTACACAAATATTCAAAGCTATACTCGTATTTAAATTTGAATATTTCTTACACACTTCCTATATTTTTTGTATACTAAGCGCACTTTTATTGTAAATTATTAAATACGAATCGTATTCCACTCATAAAACTTTTTCCATTTTTTTTAAATACATATTATAAAAAACTTTTTATGTAAAAGCACTGGACATAATCTCTAATTAAAACCTTTTTTTTCTCAAGTGTATAAATGCACAAAGCTGTGGTTATGAACCCTGTGGAGTGGGAGGCATGGATTTGTGTTTCGAAACTTTCATTATTCCTTTGAATATGTTTGGTTTTGCATCTGCAGTTATTACAAAGCATTTGAAATTGATTTTTCATATTTCACGTAGAGAGGGGGAATGATAAAGCAGGAATCAGATAAGGAATTTAAGGCCAATGCAACTATGTTCAATTAATTGCAATAAATCTAGCTTAGCCTTGAACGCTAAATAATTTAGTACGAATTTTGTGACAATAAGGTAGCGATATATTTTATGTACTCAAACATACATTGTCTCAAAAATATTAATACTTAAACAAACTTTTAAACAATTATTTTTTATAGGGAAATCCAGAAAAGAAAGAAATTAAATTATATACTATATAGATTAGAGGTGAATACTCAGAGGTTGGCATTTTGTTATTGTTGGCAAAAAGTTTGTAGAAATTGTTCAGTCAAGTTTATTCGAAGCCATATTTTATTATTTCCAAATGTTGATTTCTTGTGTCGTTTAAATTTTCGCATCGCCAATATTGTCACCGTAAACCCAACCAAAGCATGTATGACTTATATGAAAATTTGTCTTCTTCCAGCTTCATTTACGAGTATAATCCCTTACGACCTCCTAGTTGTCACTCTGGGAGGGCCATCGACGTCCATATATACTGCACTGAGCGCAAAATTACCATGGGAAATATAGCTACCGGTAGCTGAAATATCGGCATGCACCCATAGATGTCGCGTGCATAAATACAAAGCATACACGCTTCTGGCAGATACAATTGCTCGCTCGACATTGCTACGATCAACGGATATTGAAGTTTTTTTTCGGTCTGCGTATGCAAATCGGTTGCAAGTATACACCTAACTCGTCGCGCTCTTTATGCATTTATGCGCCGGCTGTAGTCATGACTCTGAATATGACTCTGCGGCGATTACGCTGTGTGCGACTGTGACTGTGACTATAACTCTGGCGATATGCTTGACTTACAGCGTAACGCGCACGCGTTCGTCTTCAAACTGGAGCGAGACTATATGTATATGTATATGCGAGTGCACTGCTCAGCGAGTTAGCCAAGCAGTCACTCAAACATGGGCAACCTCCGAAGCCGCCAAAGCCGCAGACACAGCGTTGGCATCGTCGTCATCATCATCCGAGCTGCATTCGCACTTGATGGAAGGCAACGACTTTGATGTTTGGCTGTCGCTTCGAACGGCTTCCAGCTCCCATCAGACCGCAGTCAACAAGCCAACAAGCCAGCAACTAACTGTCTGCCAACTGAGTTCTCAGCAAACCTCAAAAAGCAATTCAATTGTTTGATTATCGCGAGTAATCCGAGACGATGGCTGGCGAGGGTTTCGCCAAAGGATGTGTTAACTACCAGGGCAATGTAATTGATTTGGAATTTGTTGAATACCTGTTATAAGGTATTATTTGAATGGAAATAAGAAAATATAATAATAATAATAATACAACTAGCTATCTGCATAAAATGAAAGCCAGCTAAAAGCCAGGCTTAAGACGTATCGCCAAATAGATAGTGGCAACCCTCGTAGCCAGCTCGAGTCCTCCAATCGCCTTGGGTACCCACGTTCCGCCCTAACTGTTGATGTCATGTGTGATGTGAGTACCCAACGCAGCGACTCCGGGCGGCTGTATCTGTATCTGTATCTTCCATGCCTGTACAGGGGATCCTACTCATTGCACGGCTCGTAAAAAGCTCATTAAACAAAATGCTGCTGACAGGCTGAATGACTGACTGGCTGCCAGGATTGAAGCCGGGGTTGGGGAATTTTAGAAATTCCCGTCATTATAAATCAGAAAAAAGAGACTCGGTGACGAGTGTAACTGTAACTCTCGGATTTCCGAATGCAAAGATACAGCGGGCATAAAAAAAGCACCAGCGACGGTTTGGCTGTCAAAATAATTACAAAGGCCGACATTGTAGCGACATGTAATTAACGTAAAATGCGTGCCCAAATCGGCTGCCGTGCCTTCTTTGCCCTCTGTGCCGTGGTATCCGGTATCTGCTATCTGGTACACTCACGAAACGTATCTGCAAGGTGTGTGTACCGCATATGAGTACACAGGTGCTTAATGGGCCACCGTTATTTGTTTTCCCCACCTGCCCCCACTCCCACTCGCACTCGCAGCCACTAAATTTGATTAACCCAAAAAAAAAAAGCAAGCAGCGGCCACTGGGAAGCAGCTCGTCATATCTCTGGCCTCTTTTTCGCTTTTCCCTGTTTCACCCGCTGATGTCATTTTCATTCATCATTTTATGGACCATCTTCGTCTCCATTTAATTGAACGCCTCGACCGCTTGAGTGATCCATAAAGTTATGGCTAAAGCCTTTGGATCGACTCGGGCCATCAAACCAGGCGGCGATTCAGTTTTATGCTGGCCCTGCCATTGAGTGCAACCGACGGCGGCTGTCACTTCCCAGGCGAAGTACGCCTTGATGGATTTACGGCATGATCTAACCGTGAATTTCATGGGCTATTGCTGCATAAGAGGGTCGGCCAACTTTAGTTATAGGACGTAATTAATCCGATTATGATCCGAAAATGACCATGTACTTGTGGGGTTTTACGTGGCCTCGGAAGGTGTTTACTTCGAATAGGTTTTCCGTGAAATTGTAAGAGAGGCGAGGCTCGACTTAAACTAAACTATCTCAAGCATTTGGGGCATAAACTTAATTGAGCAAACGAAATGCTTTAGCAAGCACTCACACCCTCCCATAAATATTTGCCTGGAAACTAATTTAATTATTTCATATTTATAGGCTGAACAAAGTAGAGCCGAGCTGCTTTGTGAGAGGATTCTAATTAACTCTTCATTCATCAAATCTCAGCTCAGTTATTGGCAAGCCATGATTCAATTTCCAGCGGCAATATACAAGCCAATGGCAAAGACAGTTGCGTTCAAGCGAATAGCACGAAAAGCATTATTTTTCTTTGATAATTAAAAAGCTATAAATACCACAGCACTTCAGAAATCTCTAGAGGTTTTAAAACCATTTTTTAAGTTTGTCTAAAAGTGTAAAATACATTTTTGTAGGTACCTAATTCAGTGTAATTTTGTACACATTTTTTCAAGGGTAATTCCCGCGATATTTTGCATATGAAAAATAAAATTAACTACATTAACATTCGTAACATATCTTTACTTTCAAAAATGTTACTGAGTATTAAAATTAGTATTAAAGTACAATACTAAAAAATACAGTTTTCAATTAAAATAACTGTGTAATAAAGCTAAGAACACATTTTATAATCTCATGGATATGTTTTTCTTTCTTTTAATTTGATTCTCTGTACTGACTGGTATAAAATTGTACAATACATACTAGTATTGACCTGTGCTAACCCTTCTTTATTTTAATTTAAGCTCAGATTCAGTGCCATTACTCTGACCACAGCTGTACACATCTGCCCGGGTGAACTTTCATTCCGAACTAAACCTGTGCACTTGAAATGCTCCCATTTTGCGTATTTATTGATAAAACAAAACTGAAATGTGACATTCGAATAATTAAAAGCTGTTGGATGGGGGAGAGGTGGCCGGGTGAAAGGGGGTGGAACGGCAGCCAAGCGCAAACAAAACATAATTAGTGTGTGTGATGTGTGTGTGTGTATGGGGAGAACGAGAACACCGCACCATATAGCGCTGCCTGCTGAGCAGCAGATACAATTGTATCTTTCTATCTATGCATGTGCATGTCGCTGGCAGGCAGCACAAAAATGCTGAAAAACAATTGTAACCAAACATTGTAGCCAACATGTAGCCACGACGACAACAGCAGCGGCGGCAACATCCACCGACAACCCAAAACACGGCATAATGCGACACAAAGTTCCGCTAGAATGCCCAGGCCCATGGCCCATTCCCCTGCCCCTGCCCCTGCCCCTGCCCCTGCCCCTGCCCCTGCCCCTGCCCTGCACCTGCCCCTGTGCCAACCCATGCCCTTGTGCTCCCTTCCTCCCAATCCCAGTTCACGACCGTTGGCTGCACTTCTCCTCTTTTTGGGCCGCCAGCGAGTGGGGAGGAGAATGGTTCTCCTGGCCGTTGTTGGGTAATTGTTTGGCTGTTGCCAAACATCCAACGGACGGCAGGCAGGGACTGCAACTTTTAAGCAAATGAACTGCAAGTGCCAGGCACTCAGCGCGGCCGGGAACTTGGCTCACGAGTTTGGCCAAAATCTACAAGTCGGCACTGCCATTGGGACGGACTTCACTAACTGGTACAGCAGTTAATAGAAACAACTACAAAAATAAATCAACTCTATGAACGCGGATATTGAAAGGGTCTCTTTGCCAATTTAATGTCCAAGCATTCTTTTTTCCTTTCCCTTTTATACCTGGCACTTCCAAAACATAAAGGGTATATTGTTTTATTTTTGGTATAAAGAAAGGGATTTTTGTTTATGAAACCACATGTTTTTCTGAGTTTTTACATTGCTTGAAGAAAATCAATGAACAATCTGGAAAAATCATCTGTCGGTGAATTAATAGAGGGTATATAGTTTTATTTTTGGGATAAAGAAAGGGATTTAGATTCATAAAATACATATGTCGATAGTAGATTTTGATTTGTTTACTCAGGTGTTGAGTGTTATTACATTTATTTATCCCAATCATCCATTGATTTTTAAAACTGCTTCAAGAAATTTTGAAAAATAAAGACAATATGGAAAAATCTTTTTTCATCTGTCGGAAAATGAGCGAAGTAATAAAGTAGGTATTTATGTCATCCTACTAAAGCGTTAGAGTCTTAATAGATGCTCTATCTTAACAACTATTCCACTTGGCTCTTCTGCGGAAGTTCACCTAATACATTTTTAAACTCCCCGTTTTTCCTGCCCTATCCCCCCTTTGCACTTACGGGTGCCCAGTTCATGTTTAAGCAATGTCGCTTGCCTATACATTTCATTCGCCTGACAGAGCCATAAGTTCTGGAGAGAAAACGTGACAGCCAGTCAGTCAAGCAGAGTACGAGAAGTGTTTAATGGGGCTCCTCTCGATCCCCCCGGAAGCATTTGTGTGCTTAGAAGGGTTAGCAGAGTTCACGCAAAGAAAATAAAACCCGTGCAAGAATATACAGATTATGCTGACCCGATTTGGCCAAGAAAATCGATTTGCGAGGAGCCTTTTGTTTAAGATAAAACCACAATCAAGTCAAAGAAATTACAGTTCTTGCAAGATTTTTAAAGTTTAGTTCTTAGAACTGATTTTAAACCTTAGAAACATATTTAATACTGGAACACTCAAGGAACAAATATTACTTTGACCTCAGATTTAAATCTTAAAAAAAAGAACTTGTTCAAATTACTTAATAGGAAATTACTTAATTAAATAAAAATGGGAAATAGGAAACTCCATCCGTAAAATAATAAATAATAATACAAATTGTTTCCAGGTCAAAAATCCCTCAAACATATTCCTTTGGAATATGAAAACAGGCGAGTTATGAGAATCGTGAATTGAAGTGTACATTCTTCACAGCATTAGCATAAGCCTTTTTGAATTTTCTTTTGCTGCCAGCCAAATGCGAATAAGGAACATTTATTGTGGAACCAAAACTAAATTAATGAAGCGTAACGAGCAGTCCCGCAAGTAGCAAAACTTTGGATCTCATTGTTAGGCTTTCTGTTTGAGTTTCAATTACGTCGATGGCCCTGGCATCCCTTTTATGTTTACGTTATGGGACCAAACTGTTGCTCTTGCAACAAACGAATATTTATGGCTTATCAATTTTGCGAACACGTGCGAACACAGATACGCAAAGGTCAGCGGAGGCCAAAGTCTAAAGTCTCAAGCAACCTAAGGAGGAAGCTGCCCTCAGGATAGGAGAAAAATCAATTAGCTGCTGTCTAATAAGATATTCATCTTTATTGCTGACAATAGGTGAAACGAAAAATTGCGCATACGCAGCGTCTGTCGATAGGAAAATGTTGCCTTTTAGTTTTTTTTATTGACAGTTGAAAGGTTTGGAGAGCCACATTTTAATTAAATATAAACGCTGCTGGTGGCTCCCTCATACACTGCCCCAAAGCTAATTCAATTAATTATTAATTGTCGACAATTAAGTTATAAATGAATAGAAACTTTTTATAATTTGGCTTGTTTTTTGTGCTATTTATTTGGAACTGCGAAAATCAATTGGTTCTAGGTTTGTCATCAAATTGAAGGTCTCCGTCTGAATAAACAGCTTAATAAATAAGTATATATTAAGCTAAATATATATGTTTAGAATCGACTCTAACCTCAAGTTTACCAAGCTAATAACGAATTAAAGAAAAAGACCGTTAATTAGGGAAATATTCTTAATTAATCATTAAGAACCTTTTGCGTTTCTCGTGCAGTGTATTTTCCCTGTCGTCCATTTTTCTCTGCCCGACAAAGCGGAAAAACAGAGATTCCGGTGAAATGGCAGCGGGGAGCGGAGTAATCAAAGGCCCGGCCGCCTGCCGTCACAGGACAGGCTGTTTGTATTGCTAATTAAACTTGCGCAAAAGCAATGGCATTGTTGCCGTGTCTTACAAATACTTTGTGCAAATCAAAGCAAGGACCTTGGGGCAGGACGAAGCGGGGTGACATTGTTTATACACCTGTTGGACAGAAGTTTGGGGAGCAGTTTATCGTCTGGATAGTGAAACTCGTTAATAATGCTAATTGGTCGAGCTGCTTGGGGGAGCTTTCTTCTAATAGATTTGTGAGAGCCAACAACATAATGCTATTGTTGATAAGGCACGTTGCCATTACAAAGCTATTTGCTTTAGTCTCAGGCTGAAACACTTGCTTGGGCATTTACCAAAGCCAATGAATTATTAACTTGATTTAATTTAGTCGCAATCGAAATAAAGTATGCTTGTTATACCCTTGCAGGGTATTATAATTTTAGTCAGAAGTTTGCAACGCAGTGAAGGAGTCATCTCCGACCCTATAAAGTATAGCCATGTCCGTCTGTCCGTCTGTCCGTCTGTCCGTCTGTCCGTCTGTCCGTTTCTA
>JAEIIH010033872.1:0-13020 GCA_018904745.1 Drosophila orosa | reverse complement strand
GTTCACCTTCTGCTCGGCTGCTTGCTGATTTTTCTGTTCGCCTGGTAGATCAGTTTGGAGTTAGATGGATTTATAGGGAGAAATCGTTAAACTCGAGCATTGATGTTGTTGTATTTGTTGTTATTTGTTTCAAATTATGCTTGGAAATCGACTAATTCAGCAATTGTATGACTTTGGGATACCAGGCGAACAGAAATCGTAGGCAGGCGCCCAGCAGCAGCAAGTGAATGCAACTATCCCTTTCTCTCTAATGGCCGAATTCATTGTACAGACTAGTTGTCCCTTTCTCTCTAATGGCCGCGGCTATTATGAGCTTTTGCATGTTCCCCTCCTCCCAGTAAGTTCACCTGAAAACTGTACAGCATACTTTTAGGATGCACGACAGCATACTTTCGGGATGAAAGTATCATTATCATTAACAGAAAACCACAGATCAGAGTATTACATTCAGAATTGATTTTTATTGCATCCGTTCGCCCGCCAGTTTCCCATAATAAATATATATATTTATATAATTTAGTTATTTGCAATGCGTATATATATATAAATGTCGCATATTATGTGCTGTGGAGGAGGAGGAGGCTCTCGAGGGAGCAGGAGGATTATGTACACACTTCTCGCGCTCGCTCCCACTGCCGTCTCGCTCCGGAATTGTACATTAAAATAAATAATACACAAAATATTTATAGTGAATTTGATTTTGAGGGGAGATTCGAGTGTTGCGAGTGTTGTAAAAAAAAAAGAATAATATTTTAATATATACGCTACTACACGCTATTAGCTATTCCGTAATCTGGAATCCAATATCCGTCGTCCAATGTCGTCGTCTTCAGCTAGCCTAGAAAATATCTATATCCGCCATTCGATTGCCATTCCGATGAGTGAATTACTGTCTAGAGGATGTTGTTTTTTACTGGGTGAAGGGTTCAGGGATAGAGGATTGCGTCTAGTTTGTTTTTGGGGTCTCTAATCCCTACAAATATGTCCGCGAGTCGTCCGACTGTGACCAGATGCTCGCCCACATGTCTGGGGCCAGCTCCGCGTCGTCATCATCATCATCTTCGTCGTCGTCGTCGTCGTCGTCGTCATTATCATCATCTTCATCGTCGCCGTCGTCATCTTTCCTTTCTTTGGGTGATTTCTTTGCCATTTCCTTAGCCGTTGGCAGCCAAGTGTGTGGCTAGAAGGTCTGGGCATTGCGACAAACGCCACAGCCGAGGGCAAACTCCTCTCCGGTGGGCGGATGCATCACATGCAGCGGACACTCGTCGCCCAGCAGCTGCTTGGCCTTGGGCCCGGCCGGGCACTGCGGCAGCTTCACCTTTGGAATGTTGGTCAGCCGCTGGAAGTCGTCGTGGCAGGTGTCGCAAAAGTGTGTCGTTCCAAAGCAGAAGAACACGGCCACCGAGCAGCAGTAGCGGCATTTGTACTCCAGAAAATCGGTTCCATGTTTGGGACACATCTGGGCACGGGCCACGTCCGAGCAGCCGCCGCAAACGAGCTCCTCGGGATCGAATTTCTCGCCAATTTCCGCATCGCAGCGAGCCTCGCCGCCATAGTAGGCCTTCTGGCACTTGAAGCACACGTAGTACGCATACCGATCCATGGCCAGCTGGGTCATGTTCACGTCCTTGCTGTCTGTGTCCTTGACCACGCCCTCGTACTTGATGCTGCGACGACAAGCAAAGGAAAAGGATTAGTGAGTGAGGTGCCTCATCGTTTTATTATTAATAATCTTAGCTTACCGCATGAGTGCCTTGCGCTTGACGTCCTGCTTGAGCCCGTTAATGGGCTCCAGGATGTCGGCGAGCAGCGGATGCTGGATGTCCGCCTTGCAGATGGGGCACAGCGAGAAGCCAAAGGTGATGCGGGGACCGCTCCAGCGCTTCTCCAGCACCGCCTTGCAGCAGTGATAGTGGAAAACATGGCCGCACTCCAGCTGTGGAAATAGTTAATCAGAATTAATGATGATCTCTCTCTCTCAGAGATTAATGCATGAATTCTTACATGAATGGAGGGCGCACATGACAGGGCCTCCACGAAGCAGATCATGCACATATCGTCGGCATCCTGGGTGAGCTTCGGATCCCTCAGCTCCTCTGCCAGCTCATTCTCCCGGCTATGGCACACGTGCTGCAGGCAGGGCAGGCATTTCCTTTCGCCGGTAACACCGCCACAGGCATGGCCACAGGGCTTGGTCTTCAGGCACGAATTGGCCGCATATTCCTGGCACTGGGCATCGGCGCACACATTGCCAATCTCCAGCAGACCCGAGTTGCCGGTGAGGCCGCAGAAGCGACACCTGCCCACCGCCTCCTGCGGGCCCGAGATGATCGTGTGGCTGCCATCGCGGAACTCCACCATGGCCTTGAGTGTCTTGGAGTCGGCGAGGGCCAGCAGCCAGAAGAGCTTGGTGCGGCCGCACGACTCGTGCAGCTCCACCCGTATGGCCTCCTCCTCCTCCTTGCACACCTGCAATATTATGGAGAATCAATTGAAATTCCCTACGAATCCTGGCCAACAACTCACCGTTCGCTTGTGGGATCGCGTCTTGCGGTTCAGATGAAGGAAGCGATCACAGTCGCCGCAAAGGGAGCCGCAGGTCTCGCACTGAATGATGGCCGCCGTCTCACCATCGTCATGGTTACTGCACAGCGGCCGTGTGTCGCAGAGCTTGGACCATTGGCCCGAGGACAGCTTCTCCACATGATCGCGCTCCAGGACACAGAGACTGGCCAGGGCCAGCCACAGCGTGGAGGTCTTGGTGCAGTGCTCCGGCGTGCGATAGATCTCCTCCAGCCGGGTGAGATTCAGCACGGACTCGGCAATGGCCGCCTTGGTGATTTGCGACCACTTCTCGCTCAGCTTGCCCTGCAGGGATTACAAAGAATTAAGCACAGATTAACTTCCACATATGTTTTTCCTCCACTTACGCTGGCCAGATCCCGTATGAGTCCGATGATGCTCTCCGCCTGCTTGGTGGAGATGAGGCCGTTGAGGAACCAGCGCTGGTTCAGATTCCGCTTGGACTCCTTCCTCGGCGGCGGCGGCGGTGGCAGGGCCTCGAACTGGAAGGGATCGGCTCCGCCCGGCTCGCCGGTGGGCGGTCGCGAGCGCAGCTGCTGCACGGATAGATCCAGGGAGCTGCAGAGCCGCACAAAGGCCGGCGTCTTCTCCTGCTGGCCGGGCTTGAGTATGGCTCCGCCGCCTCCTCCTCCTCCTCCTCCAGAGGTCGAGCCCGAACCTGACACAGCTACTCCTCCGCCTGCCGCCGCTGCTGTCGTCTTTACTTTGACCTGCAACTGCAGGGATTTGGCAATCACGGCCAGAAATATGTCCAGGAGACCCAAACGGCTCATATCAAAGTCACTGGCCGACTGATGGGCAATGCTGTAGTCTGCCGGCGGCAAGCGCTGGACGCCCAGCAAGTCGGCAAAGCTTTCCGGCGATATTTCCGGCAGAATACGCCGCAGCAAGGCCGTCACCTGACGCTGCACCCGATCGCTGCCGGTGTGCAGCAGCCCGAGCAGATCCCTGAGCAGGCCGTGCTGCTGCGAGAGGTAGGAGCGACCCACCACACTGCCCGATAGGGCCAGCACCATGCTGAGCATCTCGAAGCAGTAGGTGTCCGGTGCCCGGCTTCGTTCCGGGGAGGAGCTCTCGCTGCTGGCGGCTGCAGGGGCGGGCAGCTGGAGCGGCAGCTGCTGCTGCTTGAGGCCGTGCGCTAGATTGGCCAGCTCCCAGTCCTCCTTGGCTCGCTGGGCCTCCTTGCGAATGGCATGGACTATGTGAACGATGACCTGCTTCTGCAAGTGTGACAGCTTGCTGCGCGAGAACAGGATGCCCACCATGTGCTCCCTGAGGTCTAGAGAGTCCGCCAGCAGCGAAGTGCTGGCTCCAGCTCCTGCTCCTACTCCGCCGCCGCTGCTGCTGCCAGCGCCGCCAGTTGGACCGCCAATGCCCGCCGAATCGGGTGGCACCAGATCCGAGCCCACGTTGCTAATCAGCTTGCCAAAGACCTGGCCCGTAATCAGGCGGAACACACGCAAGGTCTCCGCCTCACAGATCTGCTGCTGGATGCGCGAGGCATGGCTCAGGCGCAGGTGAGGCTGCTGCAGGAGATGCGGCCGCAGGGGATCCATGGGCTCCTCCGCACCCAAGGCACCGCCTGTGGGCAGGCCCAGCAGCTTGATCTGGCGCACGCGCAGCGTATTCTCCGGACCGTGCAGCTCCAGGCGAAAGTGGGTGCAGCTGTCGTCGCCTATTTTGGCCGAGATCCAGGCGCAGGCCTTGGGATCAACGTCCGTTGACTTGATCACGTTCGTGTCGCCCAGCGACTGGCCGGCATAGAAGACCACATTGAGGACCTTGTTCTGGATGTCCCTGCTGTTGTCGATGTGCACCAGCAGGTAGCGACAGGCATAGTTGAGCTTTGTGAGTGACATTTCAATGATTTTGCACTTGTTGCGATCCTCCTCGTCGCTCTCCCAGAACGTTTCCGTGGAATTGTCGGTGAGGGATTCGGCCATTGCTGGCCGCGAGGATACCGTCACCTCGAACATGCCCGCCAGATCCGTGTAGCACAGCAAACGGGCGCCAGCTCCTGCAGCTGGCACCACCTGGTTGTGCTCTGCGTCATGCGGATGCGGATGATTCGTGGACACGGCCATGGCATCGTTTTGCTCATCCGACTTGGACAGGATCTTCGAGATGTTGCCAAACACATGGGAGCTGTGCAGGAACTGGTGATCCGCCTGGCGGAAACGAATGCCAAAGCACTGGATGGCCACCCGCTGCAGCGGCGAGCCCAGCGGCAGGTGGAGCGTGAGATCGGCCACCGACTGGAGCAGGACGTGCAGCGACTGGGTGATCAGGTGGGCAAAGCGCCCACTGATCTGTGTATAGGCCACTGGGTGCTCTAGCGACGGCTCTGCCGCCTCCTCTCCGCCGCTCAGCTGATGATGATGATGATGATGATGATGCGGATGATGGCCACCCTGGTGACTCCCGGCCACTGGCAGCGAGCTAACAAACCACCACATCAGATCGTGCAGGCACACACCCTGGGTGACGCTCCTCAGCAGCCAATTGAGTGCCTGCAGCGCATAAATCCGGCAAGCGGCGATCCTAAGGCTCCTTCGCATGGCCGCCCTCAGCCTGTCCAGCTCGTGCTTTTGCGTGATGAAGGCCATGGCCGGGCGGGCCAGAAGCAGGCTAGCTGATCCCGATCCCGATGCGGATGCAGATCCCCCTGCTGTCTGATCTCCCGGCTGATCATTGGACGAGCCTTCGGCCGCCTGCAGCACAGAGACGTGGGCCAGCAGCTTGTGCGGCACCAGGCGTCGCAGATGCTCTGAAGGATAGCAGATGAGCAGGGAGCCATCGCCCTCGCTGGTCGAGTTGTTTCGTCGGCGATACACCACCTTGGGCTGTCCCTCGATGGTTCCTCCCACAGCCGCTGCTCCCACTTGCATCTGGTGATGCTGCTGGAGCTGTAGGTGTAGCTGCTGATGCTGCTGTTGCTGCTGCTGGGGATGGTGCTGATGGAGCTGCTGCTGCTGCTGTAGCTGTTGCTGTTGCGGATGGTGTGGCGTTGGGTGATGGTGCTGATGCTGGGCCAAGGCAGCCCAGCCCTGACCCATCGAGTAGCTGCGATGGAATTTGGAGAGAGTGCCACCGCCCACAGTTGCAGGTCCTCCTCCGCCGCCGCTGGCTGCCGCGGAGCCTGGCGCCATGGAGCCCGAGAGCAGCTCGTAATTGTTGGGCTCGCAGGACTCGTAAGAGATCTCCGAGAGGGGCTTTAAAGAAAAGGAAACTGGTCAAGAAAACCCCATAAAATCAAATCCCCATCAAACCTTACCCGATCGTAGCCGTTGTTGTCGTTGCCCGGACCCAGGCCGAACATCTCGTAGGGCAGATCCTCGTGGCCAGCAGTGCCCAGGCACTCCAGGCAGGCGAAGCTCTCCGGCGCCAGCCACACATTCTCCGGCGTGGCCGGCGGTGGTCCACCAACGAAGCTCTTGCGGAACGCTCCACCGATGACGGCACTGGGACCGTACTTGGGACCGCCGCTTAGACGTGCCATCCGGCTGCAGCGACTGGTGCTGGGCTTGAGGTCGGAGCTGTGCTGCTGATGCTCGATAACCACGGGCATGGCCACCATGGACATTTGTTGCGGCGACCGTTTGGAATTTGTGGTGCTGCTGCTGGCAATGCCCGAACCCGAGGCAGCGGCAGCTGAGCTGGAACTCGAGCAGAGCTCCAGCAGGAATGTGGCATTCTCTCGCATGGTGGTGTACACCTCGGCGTTGGCTATCAAGGTGGTGGACTTGACGCCAAACAGATTCAACTCGTTGCCTGGAAAAAATAAGGTAAAAATAAGACAAGGATTCCCTTTGGGTTGTGTAAGAACTCACCTTCGGCGGCACTGGACTCCAGCTGGCGGGCGGCGCTGTTGATGTTGTTGGCACTGCGACAGGAGGCCAGGTAACGATCCCGGCAGGGATCGCACATAAGGAACCAGGACGAGGCCCCTTTGCCACCCTCGCCGCAATTGCCGGCCCATCCTTCACAGAAAATGCCCACCGAATTGTAGCCCTTGCCCTTGGCCGACTTGCCGCAACCGGGATGCGCTATCCGCATGTGATAGGTCACGGGCATGGGCAGGAATAGCTCACAGATCTCGCACCAGCTGCCATCGTCCTTCTTCTTGCGCTTGCACTTCCTCCCCAGATCCTTATCGCCGCCGGTGCCCTGATCTGTTCCCTTGCTGCCACTGCCACCACCACCGCCGCTGCCGCTGCCGCCGCCGCCCTCCTTAAGCTCGCCGTCACCCTCACCGTTGAGATCACGTCCCCCGGGTGAGTGCAGGCGTGGCTCTCGCTGCTCCAAGGCATTCGATTGCACAATCTGAACGCAGCCGGAGCATATCTGTTCCCACAAATAGACCAGGCAACGCAGTGCCGGCGGCAGGACGCTCACCATCTCGGGCAAGGCCTGCAGCTTCTGTGAGGAAGCATCCGACGCATCGCCACCACCGCCAACGAGATTCTTGCGGTGCTTGCTCCGATTGTGCAGCGAACAGTTGCCGCTCTTGGTCAGCGTTTCCAGCGTGGAGGGTCGAATGTTTAGGTAATTGCCTGCATTGGCCACCTCCACGGAATGCCGCTGCTGGGCCTTCTGCTCGCGCGACAGCTGAAGACGCGGATCGCCGGCTTCGCCGCGACGCGTAACCACCGTGGCACCCTCCTTGGGCAGGCCGGGATGGAATTTCAGGAAGCTGGCACAGGCCATGGCATCGTGGACGACGCCCTCGTGCCACAGCAGGGCGGCAAAGACCGCCCGGATGCTCTCGGCGAACGAGGGCGGCATGGCCCGCTTGATGGGACCCATGGACAGGCCGCTTCTCTTCGACGCCGACGCAGATGCCGAAGTGGTGGCCAGCTGGAGCTCGCTCTGCTGCTCACCCTGCTGCGTGGTGGTGGTGGTGATCTGCAGCAGACTCAGGTCATCTTCCAGGCCGCTCAACTGGCCCGCTTCGGCCGGGAGCAGGGCACTCTTCTTGGGCGTGTGCTTGGGCGTGGAGAGCAGGGCCGCCGTCTGGCTGGCCGAGTAGTTTGGCCTCCGCATGCTGGCCAGGCTGAACTCGGGCTCCTGATCCTGCAGCTGCTGCTGCTGCTGCTGGCTACGATTGCCGTTGCCACGCGGTGAATCCTGACCGCCCATGGCTCGCACCAGCTCCCGGACGGACACTCCGGCCAGCGGTGGCGAGTGGGAGGGCGTTAGGGGTTGGGAACCCTCGACAGCATCGCCCTTGAACCACTTTTGCAGGGCCTGAAGCTTGATGGCGCCACCGCCAACGACGCCGGCAATGGCCGAGCCTATATTGGCCGGCAGCAGCTCCACGGCGGCCAATGCCTCTTGTTCCGGCTCTGGATCATCATCAGGGTCGTCGTCGTCGTCGTCGTCCTCCAGCAGCAACTGCTCCTGCTGCTTCTCACGCTCCTCCTCTCGCGCCACCAGATCCGCATGCTTGGAGGGATACAGAAAGGGATTTGTGCCGGCCAGAAAGCGTCCGGGTTTGCCGGACTTGGCTGGACTTAACACCGGACTAGGATCGGCCTCGGGCTCGGGGCTGGCCTCGCCACTGCCCGTTGGACTAACCAGTGGCTGTGGCGCTGCCTCGTCTTCCTCCTCTTCTTCGTCCTCCTCCTCCTGGTCGGTGCGATCGTGACTGTGACTGTGACTGTGGCCGTGACTGCTGCTGCTGCCATGGCGTTGGGCCTGTTGTGCATCCTCCTGTGCTCCCTTGCGCGCCCTGCTTGCCTCCTTGTCGGTCACCGGCTGGAGCAGGGTCCGTGCCAAATGCTGGTTGAACTGCAGGCACCAGGCCTCTGTGGGATACCAGCCCATGGTGCAGTGCTGACGAATGGACTCCGTGGAGAGGCGCAGCCAGATGCCATCATCGTTCTCGATCTCGTCGATGAACGAGATCACGCCGCCCACGCGCACCACGCCCACCTGCTCGGATTGCAGCGTGGGATGTGAGCGGATTCGCAGGCCGGAACTGTGGCGTGCCTGTAAGGTGGAAATGGGGATGGATTTCAGGTTGATATTGATTTGGGAAGAGGCTCAGTAGAAGCTTAAATCGTTCTCTTGTTTCTATAATAATGTTGCTATACAAATGTTGCTACACAAGTGTTGCCACAAAACATGTTTACAAAGAGCTACAAGCATCACTAGACATTCCAAACCTCTGAAAACTGCTTTCTGAATGCGAAATATAAATATGTAGAATAACTATGAATATGTAACTATTTAAATAAATCAATAAATACTACCAATATAATGATAAATATTTAAATAAATAAAAACTACCAATATAATAACAACTATTGAAATAAATAAAGAAAATCTAGACGAAAGCACAGCAGCAGCTATGGCTGATATTTATCCTGTAGCTTGATTTAGAATTAAGTATACAGTGTACAAATAAATAAATAAATAAATAACGAAAAAACTACTTATAATAAAGAACTAATTCCAAAAATTAAACCCACCTGAAATCGTCGCAGCTTACTGGGCGCCTGCGGCCTTCGCTGGGCGCTACTCCGTTGAGTGGGCGGCGGCAGGATGCCTTCCTTGACATCCACACGATAGACCTCCTCCAGCTGTATGCCATCAATGGTCACCGCCAGACAGTAGGCACCCACCGAACTGGGCGTCCACTGGACACTAAAGGTGCCATCCTCCATGTCCTTGGCATTGAGCAGTTCCGTAATGCGCGTTTGCACTGGACTCGCGTAGCGTAGCTCCTCGAAGGAGTAGTTGGTAAAGGGTTTCATGAAGGTAATGGCCTTAAAGACCATCTTCTCCTTGCTGGTGGGCTCGTAATTGAGACGCGGCGGCGGTCCTAGGCCACCAAAGCCCCAAGTATCCGCAGAAGCGCGTCGCATCCACAAATTTGCGCCAGAAGATTGAGAGACACCAGTTGCACCAGCCGCAGCGATGCCGGAACCAGTGGCTGCTGCTGCTGCTCCATTCGAGCCCGTTGGTATCGCCTTGATCTCCACCTTCAGCTCGGGCACCAGCACCGCATCGCCGTACTGATCCCGAATGGTCACCGTCACCTGAGAGGGCCAGCCATAGCGCAGGGGTTCCGTGATCGGGTTCAGTTCACATCTGCAATGAAAAGGGGGGTTTAGAATTAATATTTTATGTTTATTTATATTCTATATTTATATTTATGTTTATTTCAAGGGATTGGCACTTACTTATTGGGATCCAGACGCGACTCGGGCTGCAGCCAGGCCGCCAAGCGGGCGCCCGACGATCCTGGTGCTCCGCTAATAAAGTCCTTGAGGAATTGTCGTTCATTTGACTGAGATCTATAAGAAGAAAAGGAGTTAGAAGAGGATTAGAGCAAGTGCGATTGATTTAAAATAAAAAAAGAGATGCATTATTTATTATAATATTATTATTATTCTTTTATTATTAATATAATATTAATAATATTCTTATATCATTATAATAAATTCATGTATGTTGTTATGCATCTTATTATTGTAATATTTCCCTTTGGAATTTCTCCTTGGGGGTCTTAAGGTCATCCCATCAACAGGTAGAACCTTGGGTCATTCCATTCCACCATTCCATACTCATAACACTCATATCCCAATTCGATCCCTTTCCCTCTCTCTCTCTCTCTGTGGTCATACTCTCCCGATCCAATTAGAATCGCTGCATCAAATATGGACCGCCCGCAGGTCAGCGGAAGGCAAGGGGCACGTAGGGACAAAAAAAAAGAGCGAGTAAGAGGAGGAGGAGGAGAATAGAAAAGGGGATTGAGGAAAGGAAAGGCAAGTGATAAGTGGAAAGAGGGGCGAAGGGCACGTACCGGCGCAGCGGGCGGTGCACGTGTGTGTGTGTAAACGCACTCACGAACAAACGGACACGCACGCACATGTAGCGACGTGTGAGAAAAGAAAAGATGGTAATGGAACCCAGATACCAGGACAATAACATCGGGCGTCACTAAGTCAAAGGCCATAAAGTGGTAAGAGTTTGCTATTACTGATAACGCGAGTAGCTCGGTATTCGAGGTATAGAAAAAACAATGACTCAATTGACTTACCAATTGTTTTAGGTGCATCTAGTCAGTCATTCATTGCAATCTTACTCACAACATGACAATTGTAAGTTAATCGAATTCGATAAGATTAAAATCAATTCAGAATATTATATGAATGAATGCAAGTTAAAGGTACAAAAGTAAAAGTATTGCCCAGTTTCAAGTGAGAATTACTAGAGATACTTAATCTGAATTCTACCCACAAACAGGTGACCAACGCGGTGGCTCGTGACAATATTCTTTCCCATTTTGGGGAAATGAGGGTTTGCATTAGCGGGAAATTGGGAAATGTGGAGGAAAAGCGGTACCCTAGGGGAGCCAAAACGGAATCGAAACACACACAAAGCTGTGGACACACATTTATATTTTTATTTACATAAAAAACAAATAAAACAATACCGAAAAAGTAAATACAAACGAAATGGAAAATGGAAATGGAAAAAAAGAGGGAGGAATTCGTTTGGAGTTTTCCAACGAAAATGATAATGCCGGACGGGAGCCCCCCAGTACTCCCCGTGTGGCGGCGGCGACCCTGCACTTCAGGGCGCAAGCAAAACAAAACAAAGGCGAAGATCGGGGCAAAAAGAGAGTCATAAAAGGGGGAGGGAGAAACAGAGAGATAGAGAGAGAGAAGAGAATAAAAACAAAGGGCAGCAACCAACTGTGGCCACATGTGTGTCTGCGTGTGTGCGTGAGCTACCTGTGGGAAACACGTTTCCACTGCAATTTAACCCCGTTACCCCCCCCTGGAATCCCCTTCCAACTCCCCCATACACTTTAAATTTCATTTCATTATCAAAAAAAATAAAAAGAAATCTATTATAAATATGAATATCTGTTGAGAGAAGCTTATAATTCCCAAGTCCTTTTTTAGCAGGAAGGTGATATAAGGATTTAAGGATTCATTATTATATTAATTTATTTGTAATATTTCCTAGATATTCGGTTGAGTGTACGTACTCTCCACAAAGAAATGGAAGTGGAGCGCAGTGGAACAAGTTGCGGAGTCGCACTGGAGTAGTGCGAGCGAGATGGGGAGACTTGGGGGAAAGAGAGAGGGCAGTATGTGTATTCCCTATTGCGGCAATGTAATCGTTCATTCATTCATTCAATTCATTTTTATCGAGGCACAAAATGCGGAAGAGTTGCCTTGGCCAAGGGGATACAAAAAAAAAAAAAAACAAAACAAAAAGAATAAAGGGGGGATAAAGCGAGAGAGAGAGATAGATAGAAAGGAGAGAAGATAGAATGAAAGAAAGAGAACGGACGAGGCAAGGGCAAACAAAGTCAACTCCAAGTCGGTTTGTGTGTGTTTGTCAATGCATTTATCGCTCACTCAACCCTAGAAACGGAAAAACCGAAGCACTCCAAAAATATAATATGATAGCAATAAAAATATCAATATCAGAAACCGTTCTTATTTCACCACGATGGATGGATTTTGGAATTGATACAAATTCTAGGTTTCAAGCTTGAAAAGATCTGCATTTTCAAAGCATAACAATATCACGTAGTAAGATTCCTTACAATATTTGTGAAAAATAAATGATTTCCTATATTATTCTTAGCTGTACAGTTACATTATCATATTTTGACATTTTTAGTCTTTGTTAATGGAAGAAACCTAGTCTTAATAACATTTTAATAGCGTTTGTAAAACTTTAGGTTCTCTACAATGAAACCTTTTAGAGATACAATATAAATTGCTCTTTGGGCTTATTATATAATTATTTTATGACCCTCAAATAAATTCGTAAGTGCATTTATTTTGAAATCCCCAGAGATTCCGTGACGCACCCTCATCTACAATACAATTCTAAGGCCGTAGTGAGCCATTGACACCCATTTTCCTATCGATTCTTTGAACGGAGGGGAAGGGAAAGGAGTCTGGGGAGGGAGAAGATCCGGACTTATAGATAGAAATCACCGATCCACCAACGACGTAAAAATTTAGTGAGCCCGCATCTCTTCCTCTCCGACTCTCTCTCTCTCTCTCTCTCTCTCTCTGTGTATTTCTCACTCTACGAGGTGGAGCGGTGCAACTTCCGCTTTGCCTCCAAATTGAACGCAAATTGATTTGTTGCAATGTGCGGGAGGGGGTGGAAAATTGAAAGGGGACTGGCGGAAAGGGAGGCTAGGGGGTAATGGCATCAATTAAATTTACCAACCTCCCCCCACCTAACCCCCCCGCGGGCCAATTAAAAGCAAGCCCTCTCGCTCTGGAGAATGGCAGAAGCTATGCCACACGAACGTGAAGGCACATTCACACAATGGGACACATACTCACATCTACTATACACTAACATTTAGCAGCATTTAGATTCAGTATGGAACAAGAAAGGAAGCTAACTTCGGTACACCGAAGTTTGTATACCCTTGCAGTTTGAAAT
>JAEIIH010033864.1:0-11191 GCA_018904745.1 Drosophila orosa | reverse complement strand
AAGCCATCGCAGGTGATTTCCAGGCAATGTGCCAAGAACAGGTGACACATCCATGAGCACAATCCTTCCTTTACAAGGGTGTGTGTTGCTTGAATGTCTCGCACGTTGTTCGCCAAAAGTGGCATGAAATTCTATAGAAATTTTCGGCGTGCCACCAGGAAAACTCCTTAATGCTTTTCAAGGTGATTTTCCAGTGGCAGAGGGAGAACTGTCAAGCTAGTGTGGAAAATGCTCTTAATAAGGACTGGCTGGCTGCCTGGCTGCCAGTTGATTTAGAGCTGGGTTGGCAGACTCAAAACAATTGACTGGGACATGGCTTAGTGTCGCCTGCAAAGTAATTGGATGTGAGTGAAAAGTGCATTGGGGCCATTGGGGGAGTTGGTTAACTCTGGACATGAGCATGAATGGCGATCGATATCCCTTTCGGTCTCTGATTTTGGCCTGGTCAAATGAGGCATACATTAGGCCTAATGACTGCTGGCCAACTTCAACCAGGCGACTCTTTCAGGGTCGCATCTGCCAAATTTTGCGTTTGTCTGTCGCTTATCATCAGGCCTCAGAGTTTCCATTCGCATTTTCCGACCTTTTATGCGAAACACATATACTCTTACACTTGGAGAAAAATATGATAAACAAACTTGAAATAGAATTGAAGTGAAAAGAGTTTAATTAATCCAAGATTATTGTTTAAAAATCATCATTATTATAATATCTTTATTAATAACATCAGTATTTCTCTAAAAAGTATACATATGTTGCTCCTATTTTTTCTGAGTGCACATCACCCCCCAAACAAAGGCCGCAAAGTGAAACTGAAAATAAATCAGAAACAGAATGGCGGCAATGCCACACAAATTGATGTTGACATCAGCAACTCGGCGACTTTGCCGAGGCTTTTAGGTAAACTTTTGTTTCTTTTTTGTTATTTTTTTTTTTGGACTCGGAGCCTCATGCAATTTATAAAATTTTACACTACATAACCTGTCGCCACCGCCGCCCACACAGCCAAGCTAATGAGTTTTGTCATTGTATTTGTTTTCGCATCTGACTTTCTGTGTGCTGATGAGGGTTGAGGTTGAGGGTGGTGTGCATGGCGCACATGACGTATGCGCAATTTCAGTTATGGCTCGTTTGCTCGAACTTCCAGTCGCATCTTGTTGTCTCTCGGCTTCTCAGCTCTGTAGTTTAGTGGCAAACGTGGTGGCGGCAACAAGACGCACAAAACTTTATCCTCAACACCAGACTGGCAACTCGGTGGCAGGACACTGTTTTATTGGCTTCGCTTCATGTCTTTTACATCTCTGCCATACCGTGTAGTCATAGATGGCAAGGGTTTTATAGGTCTCAGAAGAGAGACAAGAAAGGCTTACCTAAATCAAGTCTATTTCGAAATGTCTACCATTATTAATTATAATTATATATAAATAAATATGTGAGATAGGTCTGTACCCTTGTGAAAGATTAAACAAGGCTTTTTTTATATATACAAATATTTTTCAAGGTTGGTTTTGCAGATAAAGCTAAGTTTTCCAATATTGCAATCTTAGCTTCTTTCATATCTTTTCATGACAAAATACCTTCCAAATATATAAAAAGTGTACAACTTTTGTCAATAAATTACCAAGTAACTTATGGTCGACTTATCAGGGTATCTTATCCATTCTTGAACTTTCTTAAAATGACTGTAGAGCAAGTTTGGGCTGTCCACCGCCTTCCTTTTCTTTGGCTGTTGGCTCATGAATAATGCATTCACAATTAAGCCAGTGAGGACTGAAGGAAACCCCAACTAAGACCCTAACTGGGGAGTAGCTCCTCCGATTCCCACTCACACCGCCTCTGGCCGAGCTCTGCAGTTATTATTATGCGCATTGCTGGCTGCTTTTACTTCTACTTTTGGCCCTTCGTCGTTTTGCTTGCGTACAAGCTCGTTCACTCTAAATTTAGCAACCTAACGCAATACAAACAGAACAACAACGACCCAAAATTCGACTCCTTTTGTTTCAGTTTTCTGCTTTTTGCATTTTAAAATATCAAAGTTTAAACACATAAAACAGCGCTCGGGGTACTGGCATTCCCGCTGGTCTTTGTTCATGTGCACTCGGGGAAAAACCAGGGGTTATCTTTGGTAAAAAGAAATATAATATACATTTATAGTACCGATATGTTTCCTATATTATTATTTAATTAGACAGGAAATAATTCTATTTAAGGAACAATCTTAATGGTGGCTATGATAAAAAATATACAACAAAGGATGTTCATTGTCCATTGTTCTCTGTTCAGTGTCCTGCTGTCAAAAATAGAGAAAGAGACGAGCGTTGCAATCAGTGTTCGAGTGGCAGTGGGAGTTTGGGGATCGGGAGGTCCTTCCGTACCTCCTGCGGCTTGTTTGCCAAAATGATTTTACACTCCTGACCATGGTTGCTGCTGGCAAGTGGTCTACTGCAAAGTGGAGACGGAGACGAGAGTTCAAGGCGTAATCTTTCTGCTCGTAAATTGCTTAAAGCCGTCAGGGACATGTGGCACAGTGCACTGTTAGGTTTTATTGGCCAGTCTGGGTTTAGCGCCCATAAATGATGCCAAACTACTACTACTTGCCTCTTGTTTCCAGTCGATAAATGTGCTTGCATAATTAATAGGGACACGTTTGATTTAGCCGCAGAGGCATTGAAGCGTGTGAATTTTGTAGTAGCAACTGAGCTAAAATTGGGATAACTCATTTAACATGGATCCCTGCTCAATTATTCAGTATTGGCAAACCAAAAAACACGACGAAAACCGCAACGAAACAAGGGGAATATTATATATTTATTATAAATTGATATACTTTTCAGCAATACTAAGCTTACAACAGACTTTGTTTTTAATAAATGTTCTAATGCCATATTATTTGGATTTAATTTGCCTAATCAGCTCTTGTGTTGCAGCTTGGGCTCTAAGCTTGGATTATTACTTAATTGGTTTCCCCGGGCAGGGCTTATGTTTCCAGCAAGGACCTTTAAAGGACCACCCACCCAAGCCTCTCCAGCTGCGGTTTGATTTGTGCAACTTATCGTGTGGAGCGAGTGTGACGTTAATTAACACAGCATCCCCGGAGGAGTGGCGGGGAAGGTATCCCGGGGCGTGTTAATCTTGCAACTGCATGTGTCTCCATTAGCCTGCCGTGAACCGTAACGAATGAAGACAAATGCGGCACTCGACCGCCGGCCAAGCTGCTGGCCTGTCATCACCACCACCAGCACCACCACCAGCCGTCCACGGGCTCTCGTCCAACCTCATGTGGCCAGCCATTAGGTGGGTAGATGGCGGCCACGGGAACGCACGACCGAGATCAGCTTTCCAGCTTGGGGGCGCAAATGAAATTAGCTAATTGCACCAGCTCTCCGACAGTCCGACAGTTCCCCAGTCCACCAGGCTACCAGGCTACCAGTCAGTCAAGGTGAATGTTGACAGCGCAGACAGCGCACTCACAAATGCAAAGGCGGATGGGACAGGACAGGATGAGAGGTTGTAAATTACGTATACGCACCTCTCCCAGGACAGACGACGTGGCGCATCCTCGCCGAGACCCAGGCCCAGGCCGAGTCCCAGACTCTGGACCGCATTGTCACCCGGCGGCGGTGGCTGCAGATTGGACCTGCCTGCCAAGGCGCTTGATTGATGCAGCAATTTGGCCAGCCGCGTGAAGGTCGTGCTCGATCCGGAGCTGGATCCCGAGCTAGAGGCCTCGGCCAGCGGTAGTTCGTGGAGCGTGTGTTCCCGGGCCAAAGGAGTGGTGGCCTCCGAAGCAGCGGCTCGCTTTCTAGCTGCCAGCCGATAGGCACGCGCTGCCACCACATGCGGGGCGGGTATCCTGCAAAGGTAATGCTAAAGATTAATATCGCCACGGTGAAAAATGTCCGTAAGTTGTCAAAAGATAAATCTAGGGAGGTTTAACATTTAACGATCTCTCTCTCTGGGCATGTATGTATATTACATAAGTTGTATCTCAAGCTAACCTGAACTAGATTAAGGCTTGGTAGCGGAATTTAAATGCTTTAAAGTAACTTAACCTTTGACTTGACTCTAATCTTTAGCTTTTACTTTAAAATTGATGGAAAATGCAATAAACTCGCATTTCTTTTGATATTTATGGTACGGCCATCAAGTGCAGTTGATTGCATTTAAAAAAAAAAGGCAATATCCTTCCGCTAGCCTAGTTATGTTCTTGATTTCTTGGCATTCCTTCAGTTGTAACTTAAACTAACCTGAGTTAGATTAAGGCTTGGTAGCGGAATTTAAATGCTTTAAAGTAACTTAACCTTTGACATGACTCTAATCTTTGCTTTTACTTTAAAATTGATGGAAAATGCAATAAAATCGCATTTCTTTTGATATTTATGATACGGCCATCAAGTGCAGTTGATTGCATTTTTTGAAAAAAGGCAATATCCTTCCGCTAGCCTAGTTATGTTCTTGATTTATTATTATTGGCATTCCTTGCTCCACATACAAACCTTTTTTCTCACCAAAAACTAGCAAATTTGATGTCTTTTTATTTGTTTTCGACCCACCTGAGCAGCAGGGAGCCATCCGCATGGCACTCAAAGTCGTCGGAGAGGTGGAACAGTGAGCTATCTCCCAGATGCTGCAACTGCTGCAGATGCTGCTGGTGTTGCTGCTGCAAATGCTGCTGATGTTGCAGGTGCTGCTGCTGTTGCTGTTGTTGCTGTAGATGGTGATGATGATGATGGTGGTGGTGGTGCGTGGCGTGATGCTGGTGCGGTGTGCTGCCCGAGGATTTGCGCCTGTACACCAAATTGCTGTCGTCTTTCGGCAAATTCAATGATTTCACCATCAGCGTGTTGTTGTTGTTGGCCAAATGTGTGTTGTTGTTGTTGTTGTTGCTACTGGCAGCATTGTTGTTGCCGGTGGTGGTGGTGGCGCTACTGCTGGTGCTGCCACTGTTGTTGGTGGCACGTGTGAGGAGCGACCAACGATGGCCACTGGCGCTGCCACTGCGGCTCTTGCTGGCCAGCAAACGTTCGTCTGGAAAAGTCAGTAAAATTGGCGGATGAAATCGTATGTGGGCTTATGTCCCGAATGCATTTCCACAATATTAATCATAACAAGGGCTGAAAACCTGTCAAAAGTTTTTAATTACATATTCTGTAGCCACACAACATGCCACTCCCACACAACGAGGAATGAAAAGCGTGTTTTCATTATTTAACTATTTTCTTTTGCCTCAAAGCGTGGTGATGGTTTTCCGGGAAGCGGACATTCCACGAAAGAAAGTAGTTGAAGCTTCTTTAGTTTATTTCGAAGTAACCTTCAAATTAAACGATTTTCCTTGAGTTGTACATATATATATAAATGAAAAACATTAAAACGCACTTTAACATACATTTAAAATTGTTGTTTAAAAGCTTAAAGCTTGCTTTAAATATTTCAAAGCAAAACTCTTAGACTGGCACAGTTATTTTGTGTTTTGTCCAGCTTTTCCTTGGAGATTTTCCTTGGAATTCCACTTGGCTATTTAACTTTTTTTTAATAATGCCTCTCATAGAGTTTTCTGTAGCACATTTTTTTGCGCAGCAAACTTTCCCTCATTCCTCTGAATAATTAATAGATCGAATCTGCTCATTGGACGGAGTTCAATGCCTTTGAAGAAGAGCAAAGTATTGCGTAGTAAGCTGCTTTTTTTTTGTAGATTTTAATTTACATTTTACAACACGACGCTCAATGGCAAGCCAGTGAAAGGATTTAAAATGGATTCTTGCTGGCATCCTGGAAAATGTAAGGGCTTTTATGTGATGGCCTGGACCTGATTTCGGCCTAAGCCATAATAAATCAATTCAAGTTCGTTTAGGTTCCAGCCGAGCCCCAAATGTTATCTCAATTGAGCAGTTTTATTCTGAATAGAAATATATATACAAAAAGTGAATTTCGGCAGAAAAGCTGAATTTAATTTTAAATTCAATAAAATTCTTTGAGATGCACAAAATGTACCAATTAGTGTTTACAATTTTCCACTTAATTACACCTTTTATAAAATAAATACGGTCGATAATGAAAATGTGTACATAATGTATAGCACATTGAAGCAATTATTTTTGCATTATTAACTGGTAGCTGGTAGAACGTGATTTTTCATAAATAAGCGGCTTATAAAGAACAAAGCAATTTAATTTTGACACTTTATTTTTCAGCCTTTCTGCGTTATAATTAACCGGTCATAATTGTATTGCCTGTACGCACCCAATTGAAATGTTTGTTTGTCCGTGTGCAGCGAGACGACCGGAAGTCCTGGCACAATAATGGCGGGCAGTGTGCGCGACCGTAACAATGGCGGCGGCAGCTTGCGGCTGCCCGTGCGCGATTGTGAGCCGGATCCTCCGGATCCAAAGCCACCGCCGCCCGCGCCGCCAGCTCCTGCCGCGGCGGCACCACTCTGCAGCTGCTGCTGGGCCCTGAAATCAGACAGAGAGAGAGAGAGAGGGAGAAAGAGGTGAAAGTGAGAAAGTGTTAAGCGAGAAGGACAGGCGGCGGTGCGGAAGAGCAAAAGAAAGTGACAATAATAAGTTAATGCTATTATTTATTAAGTGCGACGAGTGGAGAGTGTCAGCAAGTAAATGCAATTATTCGCCGTCCCCATTCCACAGCTCCATGCCATTTCCGTTCCATTTGCATGTGTCACCTCCCCACAAACCACCAGCCCACATTTTGACACCCTTTTCTTGCACACTGGGTCAAAGATAAGGTTGTTTGACGTACGAGTTATATTATTTAATTTTTAATTTGTATATTATCAGATTGATCATAAAGTAGGAAACAGGAAGGAATAAGCTCTCCTTTGCTATATGAAGTCTGCTGATTTTTCATTATATTTTTCTTTAAATATATATGAAAATAAACAATAGTGAAAATATTTGTATTTTCTTATATACTTCCAGAAAAATATAATGAAAAATTCTCTGATATTCTGTAACAATAATAATTCTCTGATATTCTGTAACTATAGTTGTTTCAGGAGGAGGCCATCACTTCTTTAATATACAGTGTGGTTATCACCAGTAACCATCTAAATCCCATCGGGAATTATAAAACAAAGCAAGTACTAAGTGCACTGTTGCTCTTTGAGTGCCTTCCACTTTGTTCCTTGGTGAATTTTCAAAACTGAACTCATCAAATTGTGTTCTTTCTCTCTTTATACAAATCTATAAAATTACAAAAAAAAAAAACAAAACAATAATAACACAGGCCGAAAGAATTTCAGGAACCGGACTACACTTATCTGTTAAACTCAAATCTGCTCTCAAAATATTTCTTATATGTCAGGTTGTCAAAATATTTCAACTGAAAACTTCAAAAAGGCGCCGTTTTTGGGTACTTTTGTGGTGCTTTAACTTCAAAACGGAAGAAGATCTCAAGAATATCGCTATGGCCTCTTAAAGTACTATTCTTACTTCTATTTAAAAGTAATAAGTAAACTTTTCTTTGTCACCAAAACAGTATTTTTCATTTCATAGATTTCTGTACCGTTTCAGAATTGTAATATTGGTTGAAAGCTTCAGCCCTGACTGTCATTCATGCAATTTGTTTATTAATTTCAGCCACAGTGCGTTGGGCGAGTGTCATTGTCAGCTGTCGATTTGCGCCTTTCTGCTCCTCCTTTTTTTTTTTCTTTTTTTTTGGCACTCGCATGTGAATTACATTTGATTGTTGTGTGGAAATTACTTTCAACACCTCAAAGGCCGCCGCCCATCAAGCCAGGCCGACAGCCGCTGTGCGCGACAGCTGCCTCCTTCCGTTTTTGCATGAGCTCCTAGTTATTTGTGCAGTCTGTGATGTGTGATTGAATTCGAATTCCTGGCACTCGAACTCGATTCCCAACTCGACGCCTACGCCAGATACAACTGTCCCGGCAGATGGAACAGCTGCAAACCCCGGATAACCCATTCCAAAAAGGACACTCAAACACCCGCCACTTGAACTGCACGCATATACATATATTGTATGCAAAAGAGAAAAAAAAACGGGAAGCTATCGATACTAACAAAAAAATGGAAAACTTTTTATTTGATTTATTTCTGACTTTGACATTTTGCCAAGGCGCCCGAGTATCCGACAGAGTTCCAACGAGTTCCCTGCAATATTGATGACGATAGCGGAGGGTAGTCAAACGAACAGAAATCAGCAAAAGTTTTCCCACCCAGAGGCATTTACAAGATCCCGGCTAGGGACAACACATTCAATGGAAAAGGCTGCACCCGCACCAAGTTCCCTCCTTACTGCTTGGTCCTCGGGAGTCAGACTGCAGAACAGAACGGCTGAGAAGGAATCATGTAAGCAATTTATCTGCGTCCTTGCATCGCCGTCAGGGGGAGCGGGCAACTTGAGAAAACATGCGAAATAGTTAAAGCTGCCAAAAGAGCAACACAGCACAATGTCCACACATAAATAAAGGGGCAAATTACATAATGCTTTAGAGAAATAAGTTAAAGTTTTTAAGGGGGCCCACGACGCCTCTTTTGTTTTGATGGCACACTGGGAGAAACAGAAACTAAATATGTTAACTGTCCTACATTCGTTTATTTTTAAGGAATATTTTTTATGTAATTGGGATTTTATTAAAGTTAGTTTTAGAAATATCCTTTGACGAGGTATATAAATATATAATTTGTATTTATATTATATATAATTTGTATAAATATATAATTTGTATTTATATTTGTAATTTATTTTATTAAATATTTGTTATTTAAATAACTGAAACATTTTCGAAATGAAAGCCAAAGAACTCTTCAAACTGAATAAAGCTTAAATTCCCAAACCGCACATTTCGTGCCTCACGATAATTCATTTCCGAGGCCTAAACCGTTTTGGTAAAACCGCATTGGCGTGTTCAAAATGCATGCAATAGTAATGAATTAACTTTAATATGCATAGCAAATAGCTTTAACTTTAAATATAAGCCATCAATCTTTATGGGAATCGATTAAGCCAAGAGTCGTAAAAGATATAAAACTAGTTGTTGGCAAAGGTCAATTAATTTTAACCAACAAATACGTGAGTCAAATCTATATAATAACTTTGTGTACCTTGTTGATGTACATATATCAGGTTGGATTAGACATTTTGCTAAAACAATTGTTATACTAATACATTTATTAATATTTAAATAAATGTCTGTATATTTTGCTAAAATATTTGTTAAACCAATACATTAATTAACCTTCAAATAAAAACCTAGATACTACATTCTTGTTCGCGTTTTTCGTGCGGAATATCTTCTCCTGTGTCCTCCAAATTAATTAATAACTTCAAGGCTTTTTTTCTGGCTGTGCAGCTGGGCTGAGCGGTTTGAGTTCCGCCGAGAGCGTTGAGCACAAAGGCAAACACACTCGCAGGGGCACAGCATGCGAGTAGCACCCACTAAAGGCAAGCTGTTACAGGTCGCAGCAGGGAGCTGCGAACGCAACAAAGCCAGGAAGCAGGCGCCAAAAGACCAGGAGGGGGCGCCATAGGGTTAAGGGCTCGGCATTAAGGATTAAGGGTTGAGAGGTGAGAGGTGAGAGGTGAGGCAACCCCGGCACGGCCCACTCACATAACTCAAAGCGGATCTACATAATTGACGTGAAATACTCGTAACCGTAAATCGTACATTACCCACCAACAACGGGAGACTGAAAGAGTGAACAAAAAAAAAAAAAAAAGAGGTTAACATGCTGCCGGAATTGCCGTGAAGAGTGTTTTAAGACGGGTCTTGGCCTGCGTAAAAGTTTACACCCAGATAATGGAGCCATGCGAGAGAGAGGTGTTATTTAATGAGCAGCCCAGCAGCCGAACAGAGTTAAAGCCAAGCAGATCAAAGGGATATGATGTGAGGCCCTTGAGGGAAAGATTATTACTCGGAGTCACCTCGTGCTTAATTTGTGATTCAATTACAAGCTCATAGATCATCTCCATTCCCATACTCGAAATAGAGAACCCTGTTGGCACCTCGGACACTTCCAGCGGGAAACTAATGAAGTTTCTGGCCTGAGCACATGGATGTTTTAGTAAACATCGGTATCAGCTACATTACCATCAGTTACGACATCATTCCTGTCGCATTTGTCTGAAAAAGGCCAACTAAGCCGAAAGGCTTTGCCAAATTACGCATACGCAGTGTGTGCGCCCTGTAATCCAGCTTGTGTGTCTCTCTCTCTATGTGGTGGGGTCGTGTAATTGCATTTGCTGTGTGCTGTGTTTACATGTGCGTGCATAATTAGAGCAAATGTTGTTCGTGTAATCAAATCATCGGATGGCGGACCTTTTGCCGCCAGGACGCAGGACGAACGGGTTGAAGGAAAATTCCGGGATAAGCGGGTAAACTTTAAGCGAACCTACTTGGAAAAACCCCGGCATCGCCGGAAACGGGTTGCTCGTGCCTAATTGAGTTTGCCGCTTGGCATTCTTCGGGGGTCCCTGCTTAAGCAAATGTTGAGCATGCGAATGCCAGGACATAAAAAGCATTTTCATTACGTCGACGATGCAGCCAGGCAAAAAAAAATTTCGAAAATTTACTCTGCAGCTAAAGCTGCTTGAAACGCACATCCACATTCACGTCCCGGAGAAAAACACTCTTAAAGAGCAGCTGTGCTGCAGCTAAGCAAAGGAGAATGCGGATAAACATAGCTGCGAATTTCTAACGAGCAGCGTTTCCCACCAGACAAATGAGCACTGGCTGCAGGACGTGCATAGGAATCCAGATTGGGGGTTCAACTCCGCCGCTGCCACGACCTCATTTGCACCGTGCCACGCCCATCCACTTGGCCGCTGAAGAATTCCCCGGGGCCAAGTGCTACGCGCTATTTATCTGGCACCTTGAGGGTGCTTCACACGGTGCATCCGGCCTCGAAAATGCGTTGGCAGGCGCCGAAGTTGACTCAGCAAAAAAGCCTCTAGAATGCTAGATATAAGGTGATTTCTTCAATTTATTTCCGCGAAGAACGATGCAATATGTGCAGGTATACTTGTCTTTATTTAGAATGGATTTCTACGAAATTATTTGCCTGACAATATTCCACATTCTGTGAATGAAAAGCTGTTTACTGTTGAGTTTATCGAAATATTGTTGCAAATAAATATTTCTTTGATTTATTTCGTAATTTGTTCCTCAAAAAATATATACAACTAGAATATAATACAAATAACACTAAAATAT